>VYZR01061900.1:8944-19288 GCA_013400675.1 Oxylabes madagascariensis
CTGTGCAGTCCCTGAGGTTTCTGTCAGCTCAGGCCAGAGCAGTGGTATCTTTAGTGCTTGTGTTGGAGTCCTCCAGGTCTACACATCCGTGTGTGTTGGATTCCCCCAGCTAAGCAATGCTCATCTCTGTGTGTCTCATCCCCATCCCGCCTATTTTCCTGTGTTGCCTTTATAATGAGTCAAGTTGAATTTCTTTAAAAAAAACTTGATACCCGACTTCCCTCTCTGGCTTTGGCTTCTGGCTGTCATTTCTCAGGTGTCTGAACAGTTGCCTCAAGGCTTCTGCTTCTCTGTTGATTTGTGCTGATTTAAGCTGAACACGGCTGATTTATGAAATATATCTTAAACAAAGTTGGCTGAATAGCAAGGTTTTGTTTCTCTTTTTTTTTTTTTCCTCCCTTCATGGGAACTTAATTACTGGGGGGTAGAAATGATTTTCGTGGCTGGTGTTTTTCTGTTTTTATTCAGTTTTCATGAAAATTAGATCCAAACATAAGTACTATGCATTTCTTTCACGCTGCAAATTCTAAGAAAATATCACTTATAAACAGTGAAACAAACAAATAAAAATGTATCCATTGCTTGTTTGCTTTGAAGTAATGTTTGTATATAATCAAATGACTCCAGAAGCTGGCAGGCAGCTTTAAAAACATCATCAAATGTGATTAAAGCAAATACTCAGTTGGCAACCACTGGACCTTTATCACAGTTAAGGCTTCTCAGCATCAGACTTTCAGCACTCCTGAAACACTGTGAGGATTAAATAAATAACCATCTTCAGAAAATCTGAATGATTGCATCTGTTTGGCCCTTGTCGTGCCATTTCTGCTCCACGACTTTCTGCATTTCTGTAGTGTCGGTTGTCAGGCTTTGCAAAGCTCTAGGAACCGGGAGGCTGAGATGCAGAGAAGAGAAGGGATTTGCCTGAGGCACTCAGATCAAATGTACTCCCAGTTCTGGTGGCAGAAATTGCGACTTGCACATTTCTCTCTAGGCTCCAGCAATCTATTGTTGTGGAGGGCAGCGCTGTTTGTCCGTGCCTGGGCAGCCTGAGCTGCCCTCAGGGCTGGGTTGGTGCCTCTTGGCTGCAATGAGCAGGTTGTAGTGGTGGTGGTAATAAAACCACATCTGCCCCACTGCCAAGGACTTGGTTGGCCTTGTAAGGATGGAATTTACTTCTAGTGTGCCTGTCCATCCTAGTCATCATAGAATAGACAGAGACAAGACAATGGTATTGTGTAATTGTTGTTTTATTCTCCAAAAGCAAAATGGTCCTTCCCCTCAAAAAAACCTGACAAATCTTCTTTGTCATGTGGTGCCACAACAATGCCTGTGGCCTTCAGCTCTCGAATTTTGCCACTTTATTTTGTGAAATACTTGTTCCTTATTTCAGTTGTACGCTGGGCTGTAGGATGTGGGAGGCTCCTGTAGCAATGCCCTCAGTCTGCCCCAGTGTGCCTCTGTGATGGCTGACAGTCCCAGAGACCTTGCCGGGGAGCTGCTGAGCACAGTATGCAAAGAAGTAGCAAAAAACTTATGGAATTGAGCCCTAGCAGGCAAAAAAATTATTTCAAAGCTGTGACTGAGGCAAGTTTTTCTGTACTTGGCAAAGGAGGCTGTGATGAAGATTGCCTTGGAACTGTCGTCATGCTGAAAGGGAGTGCATGGTCTTTGGCTTGGGGATTTGTAGCATGTTAGCACAGATTAGAGCCACAGGATCCTAAATGGTTTGGTTGTCTTAGATAATTTTTGCTAGTGTGAGTAGTTGAATTGAGGCAGCTATTCCAAACTGCTCAGTTCCTTAAATGAGGTGCCTCTTGCAAGGAGTCAGCTGTGTTCTGGTAACCTGGAAGAATGTGGGTGAGTAGTCTGCAGTACAGTGCAAAATCACACCTCTGGCACCAGTGCTGTGCAGGAGCCTGTGCATTGGCACAGCAGTGAATGGAGCTGATGGACCTGTGTGCAGGGCCGTGGTCTGTCAGAAGCTGTCTTGAGTAGTCCTCATCCTGTTGCTGCTGGATGGCTGTGGGGATTATTCTGTATTGCTCGTAGATGGGGTTTTTGCTTGTAAAAGCTGAGTCATGAGGTAGGAAAAGCCCTTTACACCATTCTGGTGCCCAGACACTAGCAGCAGCTCTCAGGTATCTCTTTCTCAGTAGCACAGAAAAGCTGGGGCTGTGGGGTAGCACTGAAACTTCAGCACAAGGGTATCTTTAGAGCACAGAGCTGGGGCTCAGACCCCAGAGCAGCAGTAGGTAATACTGCTGCAGAGACAGGGGCTGTAAGTGGGAGTTTCGGAGTAAATAGAGTGTTGGAAATCTGAAGCACTGTCCAGAAGGGAAACATCCATGAAAGGAAAGTTGGCTGTGCAGGAAGGAGATGATAGAGCTTTTCCTGTTTGCACTTAAAGGAGAATTAAGAGGATAATCTGCTGCGACAGCTGCTGGGTACCTACTGCACTACTGCCTTAGTGATGCACCACTCCTTGCCCAGCACCTGTGGCTGCCAGCTGCTGATCGAGGGATGCAGCTGTGGATGGCCCAAGTGGAAACCCCACTCCTTTTGGAAGAAGGAAGAACTTTGCTTGTGGAGAATAGGAGAACAATTACAGAGAGCAAAATGCGTCCTTTCTGCATGGAATTGGTGACTTCCACTTGAAGATAGGTTGTGGTATTGCTTATGCAATCCTGAAAAGTTTCAAGGAAGGAAGAAGTAGCAATCGAAGACATTGTTCATAACTAATCTTGTTGCTGAGACCTGTCAAGTCTTTGCGTTACTTGAATTGTTTTATTTCCATATTTTAAAACCATCTGAGAAAGAAATTACTGTCCAGCTGTCTTCCAGCTGTATTTTTCATAAAGTTGAGCCTGCTTCCAGCCTGAGAAGATGTTGCCCATTACCTCCCTTTCTTTAGTTACTTTGTTTAAATGCCTTATCTCCTAGTTCTTGACTTGATGAGGTTTCTCCCCATCAGTCATGAACATACTTCAAGTCTTCAAGCTTCGAATAGAGGTTGTGGGAGAAAACATTTTGAAGTATTTCACCCTTTTGGGGGAACATCTTCTTGCTAAAAGACTGGATGGGCCACCTTCTTTTTCTCGATGTAACCAAGCCAACCCTGCTGTGATCTGGCAGGACTTGCTCTGACCTGAGGATGGAGAGGTCATGAGGTCCCATTTCCCTCTTGGCTCTTGGTGTTTGACTGCCACTTGAGAACCAGACTGAGAGGCTGTCATAGGGCAGCATTTCTTGAAGTGACCTACTTTCATGTGGCAGTGACACCTCACCCAGCCAGCAAAGCTGTATGTGCCAAACTGTGTGTGTGCTTGGTAGCTCCAGAGTCCAGACCACAATCTTTTCATAGAGTAGAAGCCAAACCCTGGAGCTGGGCTGGTGTCCTATAGTAATCAGCTGCCCAGTTTATAATCCTGAAGTAGTGCACCCAACATCTAATGTCAATTATTTGTCTGTGCAAGCTTTCACCTGCATCTTAAATGAGAGGCAAAGGTTTGTGCTTTCAACACGAGAAGGGTCAGGGTTTACGCTGTCCTATAAAAGCTTTTGGTTATGGACTGAATTCCTTGCTTTTGATGTAAAAAACTCCAAAAAATCAACAAATTAAAATCAGTAGTTCAACACTCTGAGCAGGTATCCGTTAAAAACATGTTGGACAGTCCAAAAAAGCCTGTTACACACTTAGAAAGTGCTGAATGTTTTCAGAAACATTGTGTGTTACTGGCTTAGGGCACTTCTGACAAGTTCAGTAGTTCAGTAATATCCTAAGCAGGGCAGCAGTAGGGAAACTCCCACTGATGGAGATGTTGCTTAAACTATTTAAAAACTTAAACCAGTTAAATCCTTACTTAAGTCAGAGGAAAATGTTGACATGTGCTCTTTTACAGAAAGGGATTTCCTCTTGAACCCAGCTGGACATCTTTAGCCTGAAAAGAAAATCAGCAGCCCAGGTAGATACCAAATCTGTTCTGCAAAGAGCTGTTAGTCCCACTGGAAAGATTCCTGAAATGAAAACCTCTCCAGAACAATGAAGTATCAGTAGTGCATCCTTCCCCACAGTGGAAGTTCAGAAACACAAAATGTTGAGCGTCAGTCAAGCAGTTTTCTTGAGGTCTTTTACTAGTTCATTACTCATGAGAGGGGGCAGCCAAAATTTGCAGTTGGTTTTGGGATGGGGTTTTTTTTGTTGTTGTTGTTATGTTACTATGTTTGTTTTGTTTTTGGGGTTTTTTTTTAATAGTAGCTCTGAGGAAAAGCATAATAGCAATGGGAGTTCAGCAAACTTCAGCAAAATAGACAGGCAAAGTAGTCTGCTAGGAAGTATCATAATTAAAAGCAAACTACATTTGTCAAAATAAATGAACAAAACAGAGTATGGTACATTAACTTGTTTGCTTACTTGCACATAACCAAATTCTTTTGGATTAGCAATTGGTATCCCACTCATTAGTGAATGTTAATTAGATTCTCTTGTGATACTTATTGGCGAATTTGAGAACAGAGAAAGAAAAGGAAACAAGTTATTGGGACCAGGCCCAGTAAACTGCTAAGCACTCTTTGGTTTGAATTTAAAGGTATTATTTAAGCTTTCCTTCAGAATGGGAGAGCCAGCTACCTACAGCCCACCAGGATGGCAGTGAATATGTGTTGTCTGTCACGGCCCAGTTGCTCTGGGATTTTTTGGAAGACGTCAGAGGTGTTGCAGACCCTCCTGGCCCAAGCCTGGGCCAGGGTCTGGCCTTTACCTTGCCCTGTCGTGCTGGGGGGTGAGCAGTGCAGCTCAGCTGCTCTCATGTTCCACCCTTTGGAGCAGCAGCTGCTTCTCCTGTTAAGCACAGCTTTTTTCCAGAAGGTACAAAGTGAAATTGGGGTGAGTCTTGCCAAATCCTTTGCTGACTCTGAGGCTGTGAATACCATTAGTAGAAACTAACTGCAGAAGAAATTCTCATGTTGCTGTTGGGAGAGGTAATGGCTGTGTCTGAAGGATTTCCATGCTACCGACGTGAGGAACGAGGCACTGGTTTGTGTCACAGTCACAAGCCAAATCCCTGCAACAGTGGAGGCTTCTACATGTGTTTGAAGGTGGCAGAGAAGCTGTTTTGGCAAGTGCATTAATTCTTGGAGAATGATTAGGTAGGATTGAGCTCTTCCCCCTCTGTATAAAGGAGGTTTCTCTCCTGATTAATATTTTATGAGTGAGGTAGAGGAAAGAAACTGTGTAATTCATTGAACTGTGTTTTAATCAGATGTTAGCACTTTGCAGGTCCATATGTCTTACTAGGTATCTCAGCAAATTTTTTTGGGTAACAGTAGAACACGAATCATGCCACTTTTATCTATTCTTGCTTCACCAAGCAGGACTCAAATGAGGAGATCAGTACAGTGATCCTGAGCCAAGAGCCTCAGAGGTTTTTAGCAAAGACTGCAGTGGCAAAGACATTGATGAGGTAATGTAGCAGAAGCTCCTTAATGTTTTTAATATTCAGAATATCAGGGAATTTTTACTCATAATTGAATGTTGTTTCTTCGTCCTAGGTAGAAGGTAAAGAACTGCTCTCTTTGAAGCACTTGTTGATCAGTGTCTCCTGCCTGGCACAGTTGTCTGTACCATCTATGGCCAGGGATGTATTCCTTTATATTATCCTGGTAAACTTAGCACAGTATTGTTGCTTTCTTGTATACTCTTAATTAATCTCACCTGAAGTGTGCTTCTAATATTCTAAGTTACATCACCAAACTTACTTCTTGGTTGTACTTGGTCTCCAGTGCAGCATTATCTGCATACGGTTGACAAGTTTGGAAGATTACAAATAGCTATCTCTGATGCTAAACTCCTTATTTTCAGGGTGTTACAACCGCACTCTAAAATGCTGAAGTACTTCCAATGGCTTTAGAAGAGGTGCAAGTTAATTTTAGAACCTGTGGTAAAGCAGACTGATGAGTAACTTGGGGTAGAGCATGAGGAGCAATGGGATGTCATAACTCTCTGGAAGAGTCATCTTTGTCTAACTGAACTCAGGATGATGTCATATCTCAAGCCATTCTGTGATCACTGAAGTCTGCAGAGATAGATTTTCCCTTTTGTTGTCATGGGAAATCATCTGGATCAACTCCAGGCTGCAACTTGCTTGGACCTTCTGGTCTCTGGCTGAGATTTTTTTTCAGGCATGCTGGAAACATGGTTCATTTAGCAAGGCTTTTCAGCAAAACCAAGAGCTGTGTTAAGGTTAATATTCCTGCCTAAGAGAAGGTTTCTTGCATTATTTCCATATAAGTATTTTTATTTTGCTGTGATTGGTGGCCAGTGCTTAACCAGAGCATCTTGGGTTACTCAGAGCTGAATTTTTGAATGCTGAGCTGTCAGGTGCATGGCCAACGGTTGAAATACAAAGATTCAAATTAGATACCTTCATACTGAATGCAGTTCAAGGAATCACAGAATAGTTTGGGTTGGAAGGGATCTTCAAAGTCTAGTTCAATCCATCTGCCATGGTCAAGGATGTCTACAGCTACATCACATTGCTCAGAGCCCTGTGCAATCTGACCTTGAGTGTTTCCAAGGATGGGGCACCTACCACCTCTCCACAGGGAAAAATGTGCCAGTGTTTCACCACCCTCCTTGTGAAAAACTTCTTTATATCGAATCTAAATCAACTCTTTTGGTTTAAAATGATTGCTTCTTGTCCTACTGCAACAGGCCCTGCTGAAAAGTTTGTACCCATCTTTCTTACAGGCCCCATTCGAGTACTGAATGGCCACAATAAGTTCTCCCTGGGGCCTTCTCTTCTTCAGGCTGAGCAATCCAGCTCTGCTTTTCCTAACAGAAGAGGTGTTCTATCCCTCCAGTAATTTTTGTGGCCTCCTCTGGACCTGCTCTAGCAATGTCTTTTCTGTGCCGAGAGCCCCAGAGCTGGATGCAGCTCTGCAGATGTGGCCTCAAGAAGGTGGAGTAGAGGGGCAGAATCGCCTCCTTCTCAGTTCATAAGAATTCCTGAGCTCAGGTCCTTGAGATAAACTGGTTGTGGGAACAGTTGAATTTCTCTCATTGTGCTGTAACAATGCTGAAAGTGCCTGTCTTGGTCCAGTTGATTAGTGGAGAAGTAGAAGTGAGGCTCTCCTAGGGTGTGCATTAGGGTAGCATCAGCCTTTTGGCACCACTTGGACTCAGCTGGGCTTTGATTTTTGTACCTGTCATTAAAAACTTAAACACTGAAGAAGGGCATAATTGCAAGAATATTATATTAAGATTATTCTAATAAAAGCCATTGGGGTTGGGATTCTTAAAACCCATTCGCTAGGGGCACATCAGTTCCTGTCTTGATCTAGTCTCTGGGATTTTTTAAGCTGACTTTATTCTGTGTAAATTAAAACCAAAACTGAGACCNAGTATTTTTTTTCACCCAGTAAAACCACTTTTATAATTGGGAAGTACTGAAAATAGCTGCCTTCCTGCAGGAAGATGGAAAGTGCTGCAAAATGAGATCTCACTCGCAGAAAAATGTGTGCCTTTGTTTTAAAGACAGCAGTAAAAGGATTTGTTTTGGGTGTTAAATATGTCAGCATTGTAAAGAGCCAGCAACCCACTTTGTTTTTAAATGTTTAAATAATTGTTCTTATGCTATGCGGCTGTAAATTATGATTAATTATACAAGTCACAACTTGGTAAGAACCAACCCATGAATGAAATACTATATTCACGGGTTTGTTTTTCTACACTTTTTTTTTGGAGAGGTTTTTTTATTTAAAAAAAAAAAGGAAAAAAAAAAGGCTGGCTAAGAGAGGCCAGCTGGCACTATTATAGCGTGATAGGGGAGAGCTGTGAGCATCTAGGAGGCACAGCGTGACGGAAGGCAGCCAAAAGGATTAAGGTATCTTAGAACTTCTTTGCCGCAGGCTTAGTCTGATGGCAGAGGGAACGTGTAATTCCTGCCTTATTTTATTTGTGGCACAAGTGAGGAAGGGGGTTGGAGATCTGATGACACAGTTTGAGGGATGGGGCCAGTGGAGCTGCTGCTGGGGCATCATGCAAGTGCAAAGGGATAAAATGGGAAAGATGTTTTAGGTCGCGTTTTTTTTAAAGCTGCCTTCCTGTGGTCTGTTGGCATAAAAGGATAGTGAACAGGGCTGTCCAAATAGCAGAGGTTTCAAGGGAGGATTGGGAGTAATAAAAGAGTGCTCTGCTTCAGTATTAATGCTGGGTTGGCAGAACTCTGCAAATATTTTCAACTATTTTCACAGGACATTCAGGGTCTACAGTAGTCTCCTGCATTAGACAAATGTGCCATTTAACCTGTAAGAGGATAGGCTGTCTTTTATTTTTGCCCCGTGTTTTTTTTTTTTTTTTTTTTTTTTTTTTTTTTTTTTTTTTTNTGAGATTTTTTTTCAGGCATGCTGGAAACATGGTTCATTTAGCAAGGCTTTTCAGCAAAACCAAGAGCTGTGTTAAGGTTAATATTCCTGCCTAAGAGAAGGTTTCTTGCATTATTTCCATATAAGTATTTTTATTTTGCTGTGATTGGTGGCCAGTGCTTAACCAGAGCATCTTGGGTTACTCAGAGCTGAATTTTTGAATGCTGAGCTGTCAGGTGCATGGCCAACGGTTGAAATACAAAGATTCAAATTAGATACCTTCATGCTGAATGCAGTTCAAGGAATCACAGAATAGTTTGGGTTGGAAGGGATCTTCAAAGTCTAGTTCAATCCATCTGCCATGGTCAAGGATGTCTACAGCTACATCACATTGCTCAGAGCCCTGTGCAATCTGACCTTGAGTGTTTCCAAGGATGGGGCACCTACCACCTCTCCACAGGGAAAAATGTGCCAGTGTTTCACCACCCTCCTTGTGAAAAACTTCTTTATATCGAATCTAAATCAACTCTTTTGGTTTAAAATGATTGCTTCTTGTCCTACTGCAACAGGCCCTGCTGAAAAGTTTGTACCCATCTTTCTTACAGGCCCCATTCGAGTACTGAATGGCCACAATAAGTTCTCCCTGGGGCCTTCTCTTCTTCAGGCTGAGCAATCCAGCTCTGCTTTTCCTAACAGAAGAGGTGTTCTATCCCTCCAGTAATTTTTGTGGCCTCCTCTGGACCTGCTCTAGCAATGTCTTTTCTGTGCCGAGAGCCCCAGAGCTGGATGCAGCTCTGCAGATGTGGCCTCAAGAAGGTGGAGTAGAGGGGCAGAATCGCCTCCTTCTCAGTTCATAAGAATTCCTGAGCTCAGGTCCTTGAGATAAACTGGTTGTGGGAACAGTTGAATTTCTCTCATTGTGCTGTAACAATGCTGAAAGTGCCTGTCTTGGTCCAGTTGATTAGTGGAGAAGTAGAAGTGAGGCTCTCCTAGGGTGTGCATTAGGGTAGCATCAGCCTTTTGGCACCACTTGGACTCAGCTGGGCTTTGATTTTTGTACCTGTCATTAAAAACTTAAACACTGAAGAAGGGCATAATTGCAAGAATATTATATTAAGATTATTCTAATAAAAGCCATTGGGGTTGGGATTCTTAAAACCCATTCGCTAGGGGCACATCAGTTCCTGTCTTGATCTAGTCTCTGGGATTTTTTAAGCTGACTTTATTCTGTGTAAATTAAAACCAAAACTNGTGCCCTATAGGATATAAAATAAACCTGCTTGCTCCAGAAGGCTCTGTAACGCAAGGAAGAATAGAGATCTGCTCTTCCCATGGTGACAGAATGCCTAAATAAATAGTTGCCAGTATGTGCATAGAAGCTGGAGTAATGGTAGTTTAACCTCTAGGAAATGCGTTCAAAGAACTATTGGTAGTAGAAGAAAATGAGCTAAAAATAAGTCTGCCCCTTCCTAATATTGCATGGTGGGTAAAAGGGAAATATTTATCAGTTATTTAGACCTCCCCTTCCTGCCCCCCTTCCTTCATTTAAAATTCTCATTCAGTGGCATAAGAGGATCGTGAACAACTGGGTGTGCAACTGTAAGTATTTTTTTTCACCCAGTAAAACCACTTTTATAATTGGGAAGTACTGAAAATAGCTGCCTTCCTGCAGGAGGATGGAAAGTGCTGCAAAATGAGATCTCACTCGCAGAAAAATGTGTGCCTTTGTTTTAAAGACAGCAGTAAAAGGATTTGTTTTGGGTGTTAAATATGTCAGCATTGTAAAGAGCCAGCAACCCACTTTGTTTTTAAATGTTTAAATAATTGTTCTTATGCTATGCGGCTGTAAATTATGATTAATTATACAAGTCACAACTTGGTAAGAACCAACCCATGAATGAAATACTATATTCACGGGTTTGTTTTTCTACACTTTTTTTTTGGTGAGGTTTTTTTATTTAAAAAAAAAAAGGAAAAAAA
>VYZR01061900.1:37875-52491 GCA_013400675.1 Oxylabes madagascariensis
TTTTTTTTTTTTTGTAGGGTCTGCCTCTTTTTCTGCACCTGCTGCCATCTCCGGTATTTTGATGGGCTTTACCGTGCAGGCAGTGCCAGTTGTGCATTGCGGATAAAGCTATGACAGTGGTTTGTCCCAAATGATTTTTACATAAAAACAGTAAGTGCAGAGTGCTAACTAAAATCTAAATACCCAGAAAAGAACAAGAGGCAGTTCCTCTCAGGTGATGTTTGCTACTTCTCAGTTCAACCTCTTCTACTCATCTGCAAGGTCACTGGGGAGGTCCTGCAAATCCTGTGTTTGACAATTTAACTTTGTCCAGATGCTTGTTGTTCAGGTTTCTTGTTGCTGTGGCTATTGAGAGTGATCCTGCTGGGTCTGTGAACACCCCATCTGTCTGACATGAAGCCTGAGTGGAAACGTAGGTAGTTAATGTACAGTAAGCCTGGCTGGTTGCTGGGTATGGTTCTTTTCTCTAGAACTGGGTTTTATGCATAAGGATATTGCAGCAAAATCACTGGAGTTCTTAAGGGCTACCAGTCTTTGACTTCAGTGTTTTAGATGAGCAGTGTTTTAAGAGTGGTAACCTTTTACTGACCTTCCTGATTCAAATAATGCTAATTTAATATATATTTCTATTGATATATGTGATAGGGAGAAAGCAACTTTTCACCAGAAGCACAAGCTGAAATGAATGCATTGCACTGAAGAGAATCATGGGTTTGGTTTGTTTAGGGTTTTTTTAGAAGAGATTTTGACATAATTCTTTCAAAGACAGACTCTTTGTAATTTAATGTCTGGACTTTTCTTCCTTTTAGAAATGGGAAAATTGTTCTTTCCTCCAGCTATTTTCAGTAAGCCAGTTCCTAGAATTTTATAGAGAAAGGATAATATTTAGGTCATTGGAAGAAGGCTGTTGGAAGTTGCTTTCAAATGTACTGTAAATATCATAGCAGCAATTATAAAAGAAGGAAAGTTGTAGCTTCTCACAGTATTAAAAATCAAGTAGCTCTGTTAAGCTATTAATTAAAACTGTATGAAATGCAGTGTAGTGTCACATTAGACTCTGTGAATGAACCAGTAAGATTTTCTATGAAAGAGGAGAAGTAACCATCCAAGAAAAGTAAAAGTGGGAAGATTAAGGCTAGAATATTTTTACATTTAAATAAAATAAACTAGAAAGGAAAAATAATAGTTCTGTTGTCCGCCAAAAAAGGTGCTGTAGCTTTTCAGTGGACAGCCAAATCTTTGGGACTGAAGAGCTGCAGATGCCATCCAGGCATACCCATATCACAATATTGACAGATTGGCAAGGATAAATAAAAATGGAATACTTGTGGATGTAAAAATGAATGGTTTTTTTTTCCTATAGCGGAAAAGAGTTTTTTTTAAAACCTGGAAATGGCTTGACAGAAATTGTTAAAAATTAATAAGTTTGGGGTTTTTTTAATTGTTTATACCAAAGTTGTGCCGTATCAAAAAAGAATGTTAGAAACTGGCCTAGATAAGCATTCAGCTGAGTACAGAAAGTCCCTCAGTGGCACCTGGGCAAATGAAGAAGTTAATCTCTCTGCTCTCACAGGCTATCAAGCATTACACTTTGGCTCTTGGGTAAGTGCTCATTAGTGACTGGGAGCTGCTGGTATTGGTTTTCAAGGGCCTGGAGAGACATTCTCTGGGGTTTTGTGACTCTGTCAGCTCAGGGAACGCTCAGTCAGGCCAGAAGAGGCACTGACGTGGCTGTGTTTCCTCATCTTTCCCAAACAAGGGGGTTGCTTGAGCTGCTGAACGTGGAGGTGTGGAGATGCCCAGACAGAATGCTGCAGCATTGGAGCTGGCTGTGCACAAAACGCAGTGCAGATGTCCTGGAAGGATCCAAAACAAGAGGTTTTCCTTGGGTTTTGCCTCAGTCCAGCCCTAGGTGTGTTCCTCGGGAAAAGCAGACAGCTGGTAGGAATTTGGCTGCCAGCCCAACTTTCAGGCCTCTCACACAGAGAGAGAAGATGTCTTCTGTGTCCCGCAGCTGGACACTATGATTTGTCTCTGGCGGTTGTAGGGAACAGATACAAGCAAGGGCAGAGTGCTTGGAAAGTTGCTGTTTGGAGAAATGTAATGTTTGATGTGAGAGGTGGGAAGCACAGAGGTTTTCCTCACCTTTGTTTTCATGTAATCATCATTTCACATTAGTGTCATTAAGAGGGATCGTTGAGACAGTGTCAAATCTGTGCTCTTACTGCTTTTTCCTTTGGAGGGGCAGAAGGAAAATGCTTGGTACCCTATGGCTTGTTTTCATCTTGTCTGACTTGAGACATGAGTGATTCACCACGGACCTGCCTCAAAAACATCCATAGTTGGGAAGTGGATTGGGTGAATGGAGTAGATGAAGCAGTCTTGAAGTTCTTTGAAAAGTGATTAAATTTGCCTGTCATTTGCTATTTAAATGAGTGCAAGTGGTATGTTGATGGGTTGGTTTTGGCCTGAAATGCTGTTTTGTAGAGGAAGAGCTCTGGTTTTATGTGGGGGTTTTTTTTGGTACCTGCTAAGAGTGCGCTAAAGTAAAGCTTATGGCACTGGAAAATGGATGGGTTGAAGCATATCCTCAGTAAAGCAGATGTGTGAGGAACTCTAAAACAAAATCCTCCCTTCTTCCAAATAATCAAATTGGGGAAAAAATTCAGGAAAACCAAGACTGTCTGAAAATCAAGCTCACGTTTCATAAAGTACCCAGTTGCAGTTTACCTTTCTCTTGCCACACTGCAAACTTTGATGGGACTGTAAATGGCTCTGTGTTAAATGTATGCAAACCAGATTGTACAAAGCGATGATTTAAAACAACAACTGTCTTTCATCTTTGGTGAAGACAACAAATATTATAAAATCTAAATTGTCTGGAAAAAGTAGTTTATCTTTGAATCTTGACAGCATTCAACAGCTGAAATATATAAATGCACTCAATTCTAGCTTTGGAACCTAGATTTAATGAGATGCTCAGCGGAAAATCTTTGGAAAGGCTTATATAAATTGTAGAAATGGGCCACTGTGTTGTCACAGATAACTACTTTTTTTCAACTTTTGATCCATTTTTATAAGCAATCATTTCATCAGACAACACTTGGGTCTGCGCTTTACCTGTCTTTTTTTGAAAATAATTTTCAACAGTAACAAATAATCACAGGCTGGAAATGGAGTCCTGTCACTGATGCCACTGAATAACAATCGATGAATGTGGAGCGGAGCGTGAGCTGCTGGGCTCTGCGTGGTGCAGGATGCACCCACCTGCGGCTCAGCCCCAGTCTTCCAGTTTATTAACTATGGTGCAGGAAGAATGGAGGGGGAAAAGGGGGAGGGTGTGTATTAAAGCAGAAAAGAAAGTACTTTTCTGTTGGTTTCTTATCCTAAAGAAAATGAGTACCCGGTGTCTTAGAGGTTGCAGAGCTCACACTTCTCACAACTGACTTTCTTCTGACGCAGCAGTAATTTCACTGAGCAATCTGCCATTCTCATTTACTACTTGATATAGCTCAGTGAAGAGAGCTGTTACCTGGCCTCATTGTCTTCCATTTCGTTAGGAAGCAGCCCAGGATGTTCTTAAAAGTAAGACATTCTTAAATTAACATGAAAACAAAATATGCTCAGCAAAAATTCCTGATAGGCATGGAAACACGTTGAAATGCTGAGGGTTGCGTCAATCTTAGGAGAAAGTTATTACATTTGATCTGGTATCAGCTCACTAATTTTTAACTGAAATTCCTGGAAGTAAAGGGATGCCCTTTTTTATTTTCCCTGTTGTTGACAGCTTGAAATAAGTGACGCTAAAGTAGATGTGTTCTTAGTTTCTTTTTCAGTGTGAACGTGAGCTGTAGATACTGGAATCTACTGCTTTTTCTTCCAAGAGCCACTGTTTCGATGTATATCACAAAAGCAGTAAGGAGCCACAGTCAACACTGAGTCCAGCTGTCCATTCTGTCTCCAGCTCAAGTTCCTGCAGGCCATCCTTCTCCAAGTGGGCAAATTAAAAGCATGGAGAAGGGAATCAGAAGCCCACCACGTACCTAAAGCTCCCCATACATCTTCCTGATGTGAATCTATTTATTGCCTTACATTCTGGGTTATCTAAGCTTGCTTCTTTCCTATGCCGCCAAGGCCAGCAGTCTTTCATGTGATCTGGTCTCAATTTGCCAAATAACAATCACTTTTCAAGTACAACAGAATTTTTATCAGCCATGTCTGCATTTTTCCACAGTGGCTTAGCCATCCATCTAGATACTGGAAGATGTTGTGGCCTTATCAATATAACAGATTTGAAGTACTTTCATCTTTTTCTGGGAAATACCAATTTTGGTGACTTTTGTTTATTCATTGACTTCACTTATTTTTATACTTGATCCTTTCCAGGGGATTTGTTTTGAAGGTATTCAGATGTCCAGCTACAGTTTCAGATTTTGCTTTCATTGCCAGACAGTAAGCTGGAAATAACTTTAAAGTCATCACCCTTACCCCTCCTCCAGCGATCACACACTTGCCAGCATGTGTCCTGTCTGTGCTGCATGGGTTTGTTTTGTTTTGATGATGAATTGTTTGTGCATTTGTATTCTTCTCCCTTCTTTCAAAATGTTTGACTTGACACTGATCATTGCATTTTGCAGCCAATTAATGTTAAAAGAAATACTCAAAATTCAAATGCAAAAATAAATTCTGTTAATGCTGGATGGGTTCCCCTTCCCTGCGCACTTAAGTCTTCACTTCTACACTGGCTGTGTTATTACTCAGAGAAGATGTTTGTGAGTAAATTGCATTCCTCTAATCAGAATCACAGATTGGTTTGGGTTTGAAGGGACCTTTAAAGATTGTCTAGTCCAGCCCTTCTGTCATGAGCACCTCCCACTATCCGGGGTTGCTCAGAGCCCCATCCAGCCTGGTCTCGAACACTTCCAGGGATGGGGCAGCCACAGCTTTGCTGGGCAACCTGTGCCACTCAAGGTGTTATTGAGGTGCAGTAGTGAGTCATTTTTCATACATTTTGGAGGGGGGTCTGAGGTAATAGTGCCTCTCTGGTGGGAGAAGGGGTTGTTGGGGCTGGTTGGACATTGGGATTTGGCGCTAGTAACTGTTTAACGCCATTTGTTTGAGTTTAGTTTAACCATACAGGATAAATGCAGACTGTGGTGTTCTACTTTTGTTTTGTGTTACAACAACATGAGGGCGTCATGGGGGCTTATCCTGCCTCTTGTGGTTGCAGAAAAGAGAAAGTGTGTTCCATTTGATACGCACTTGTTAGATTTTGAGCTGGAAGACTGTAGGTAAACTATGGGTTTCTGCTTCCTTTTTCAGTGGTTAAGATGATGCTGGAGGAAACTTCTTGTTTACTGATGGAAGGAGCTTAATATCTTTTTAAGTCATCTTGGATTGATATTTTGAGTAGAATTTCATTTTCCTGTTTTTCCTCTGTGTGTTTTTCCAGATCTGGAAGAATTGGGGATTTTTTTTTTTTTTTAATCGGTCATCTCTTTATCCCAGTTTCAACTTTTTCTCCAGTTGGTTTCCACTGGCAGCTTTCCCTTAAGCGGCTGTTATTGTATCTTTCGTGCCATTGTCTGTGTTGTGAAATGTTAAGCAGCTTAGCAGTGACTGTTTAATTTCTCTGTTAAAGCTGATGTTTTTGAATAGACTTGGCCTCCTTAGCACCTCTCCAAAGTCAGTGGACATCTTCCCTTCACTCTCTTGGTGTAGGCTTTCACTTTCTAGGTGACAGCAGATTTCTGGGTCAGGCTCTTGAATATAGAAGGCATTTTCTTTTAGCTTCTTTCAAAAACTACCAGTTTAGTATAGTTAACTACGTAATTCTTATTTTCAGACTGTTTTTTTTCTTTTCAATTTATTCCTTATGTCAGCTGCTGATTTCTCTGAACCCGTGCGTGAGAATTTGAATGGGTTGTATCATCTTTCCTACAGAGATATCTCTTGCCTCTGATTTCTGCGTCTCCAAAATTCATTTCCATTGTGGGAAGTGATTGGTGTACAGCCTAAAACATGTCAATTCTGAATTGTGTTGGATATGCATCTTGCAGTCCATAAAATCTTTTATTGATATTGATCTGAAATTGCTGCTGTAATCGTATTTAGTCCTCCAACGTGGATTTCTCTTAGTACTTTTTTATTTTGCCTTTTTAGAGTTTGGGTTTTGTTCTTGCTTTGCATGAAAAGTAATCAGATCAGATGTCAGCTGCACTACACACTTTAATATCCTGGATAAGTTGAGCTACGTTTTCATTCCAGTAGACAGGTTTTTAATCTGATCTATGGGTAGATATCTTACTAGCAGAATAAATATTCCACCAACAAGAAACCCCAGCGCGATTCTGTCAGTCTTTTGCCATTGTGACTTTTTAAAATTATTATTTTTATTTATTTCCAAGCATGCTTATGCATTTCATGCTGGTTGTTGTCAGGCCTCTCCAGTGTAAGCAGGTGTCATGGCTTGGACCCTGTCGCAGTTTGCAGCAAGATTCAGCAGCACAGTTGTTTTTCAGTGTGTGGAGTCCCGTAGTTGTTATCTTCCTGTATAACATATGAAATGCAGAAGTTGGCTGTTAATTGGCTCCCAGTCCTCAAGCAGCATTTCAGCATTAAAAATCCTAGTTAAATGTTCTTTCGGCAGGGAGAGAGAACCATTTTCCCATCTTGTTTCATCATGTCTATAATGAATTCTTATATTTAGCTCTATCTTTTAACCTACTCCTCAACATAAGCTGTGGATTTTGAGAGCACACTCATCTGTTTTCTGTTACTTGTATAGCTTTTGACCTTGCTGATTTCTAGTATCCCACAGAACTATAATTGTAGCTGGTAGAGAACCACTCATTTTGGAAATTGCTGTTGCATTTGGAATATGTTACTGCCACTCCTCTGTGCCTTCCCCAGCTGTGTGGTGCTGTGCTGCAAGTAAAAGGGGAGATGGGAGCACTCCAGCATCCAGTTTTGTCAGCCAGCCTCGCCTGAGAAGTCATTGAAAGGGATTTGACTAACCCAGGCAAGGAGAGGCTTGCAAAGTGCAGTAGAGATGAAAACATTACTTGACAGGTAACTATTATGAGTGGCAGAGCATAGGAGGTGTCTTCAGCTGCTTGTGAATGTCCACAGGCACAACCGACTTGTCAGAGCCTCCTTATCCAGATAATTTCTCTAAAGGCTCAAGCCTCGAGATACTTTTGTAGCATGGTTTGTTGTAGACCCAACCTTGTTTGGCTTTTTGAGTTAACCTGCCCCTCTCAGGTAACTCTGTTGGCTTGTCAGGTCAGCTCATTCCTGATGGTGATTGGAAGTTGATGGGTCTAAAACACAGAAAATGACTTGCTTTTTGTGTGGACTTTGTTCTTCTTGACCTGCCTGGCTTGGCTTAGCCTATCCTGGAGAAAGTTGCAGCAGCTCTTGGTGTAGCTTACAAGGTTCCCATGATGTTCTGTGGTCTCTTCTGCCATGTCCACATGTAGATCCTCAGGAAGATACCACTGGCCCAGATGATGTTAAATTCTAAGTTATATCTTTCTCTACTTAGAGGTGGATGCTTTCCCATTCCTGGTTGTGCTCAGTCCTTTTATACAAAAAGTAAGCACTTTGGAGAGTGGCCATGACTGCAAATTTTTTTTACTTAATTATTATTATTTTTAGATCCAGGTTTGTGTTCATGGCAGGAAAATACCTGTTCATATTGCAGTTGTAAAACTTGTCTATTAAGGAAGTCAAAAATGATACTTGACTTGCTGCCATAGGATGCTGATCTTCGGTCCAGTACCACACGTAGGTTTCTTGGCTGTCGTTCTAAATCTGAAAATACATACAAAGCTATATATATGTCATATATATAAAAAATTAAGAGTGTCTTCTGAATGTAGCAGGAGTATTATTTGAATGTCTTTTTCATTTATGTGACAGGGAATTGCAGTGGAAAAAATGTGCAGGCATGCACCTCCAGCTTTCCTTGGGATGTTGGACAGTGTTACAGATTAGTGATAACACATGTAATCACAGGTTGAGATTCTGCTGCAGGGGATAATCTCTTGTTGTTTGTTACATTGAGTGCTTTTTCTTTCCTTAGCCTGCTTTTTCATGAGTCCCTTTCTGGCGTAGACTAAGCCTAGTTGTCCTTCTATGAAATCCCAGTTGGTGATTGCTATTAGCAACACAATAACACATTTCCACAAGCTTGCACCTGGTTGCAAAAAAAAAAACCCAGGCAGCATGTGCTGCTTTGTCTCTTGGGTTATGAGGTTCGGTTTGAAGAGCTGATTTCTGCTCTGTGCTGAGGTACTCAGTACTTTGCCTCTGAAAGAAGCTGGAACTTGTTTTATTGTGCTTGTGGATCACTACATTAAGTAATCTGGAGAAGTTTAAAATTAAGAGGGTATCTTCTTTCTTTTAAACAATAATGGTGGACATTTGTCACAAATGGAAGGCTGAAGATGAAGTGCCACTGTAGGTGTGAGAATTTTTGGTAAGAAATAAAGCTTGCTGGCTGGAGGATCTTTGTAAGCTGTAATCAGTTAATTGTTTGATTAGAACTTGGGTTATTAAATCAACTTTGAGTATCCATGAAGTGGTTATTGAGGCCCTCCCTAGCAGCTCTTCTACAGACAAAAAAAGACTGTTAAAGCTGAATCAAACATTCCTTAAAATCAGTAAGAAGGGTGTTTTATGTTTGGGAAATTTGGATTAGGTCCTATGGTGCTGGAAACAATGAAGTGATTTAACAACTTGGCCTGTGTTCTGCTTGTTCCTCACTACCCACCCCACCACTCAGTTTGGGTTACTAATTTTACTAATAGAAAATATATTGACTTTATATAGGATTCTTGGTAGTATCTCCATGAGCTTCTAAGATGTCAGCAAGGCAGAATTTGGGGAAACTCTAATATTACAAACTATTGTGGAGAGGGGGAAAAAAATGGAATGGCTTTCTAGCACATGACCCCTGAAATTTTAACGTGTCATCTTGAGAAAACATAAATCGCCAGAGTTTACATATATGAGTCTATGCTTAGTCTTCTGATTGACAGTGAGTAGCCTTTCCATGTTCCAGCACTGAGTAAACATGTTTTTAGAAAGCAGGATATATCTGTTCTGGCTGAGGAGTATACAAGAGAAGTTGTACTATGTCAGTTGTTCAGGTTAAGTTCTTCTTAACCATCTCTTGGGGGAAAAAAGCAAACCACAACAATGTAATAAAACAGATGGAGAGCACTGTTTCTTCATATCTTTCTGTGACAGGCAACATTCTTCTAACAGAATTACCTATATTAAATTATGGATGAGCTATATTGCAAAACTAACACAAACCTCTGTATTTTCCAGCCATTCTCCCCATGTTTGTCCCAAATGGCATTCATCTATAGATATTCATGTCATTTCATTGTGGTAAAGCAAAACTATACTCCCATGCAGCAAAGTCCCTGATGATAGGATTTCAGTGAAATGAGTGGGAGCAAGTCACTCTAGATCCATTCTGTGCAGCCCTCAGGCAAATATCGCAAGAAACTTCCTGGAACTTGCTGGACTTTCTATGGGAAATAAAAGAAGAAAGCTTTTCTTGGTGAATTAAGTTGCATATATTTTATGTAGAGGTTAGCTGGGAATACCATCTAGGCATAAGAGACTCTAACCCTAGCTGCTGGTGAGATGCTGTGTGTTCCCCCTTGGGGCACCCAGAGCCTTTGCCCAGCAGTTTGGAGATACCAAGGAAGAAAACAAGATTGGTGCTAATAAGTTCCTGAGGGGGCTTTTGCTCAGCCCTGTTGTGTAAGGAAGGTGGTTGTTGTAAACCAGTGTTCTGGGTGAGAAGAAGCTGGGCCAGAGGAGAAGGCAATGGGGTCCTTGCAGGAGAGCTCTTAAGCACAAATATACCCTTATGTAATTAACTCCCTTCCCTGCCTAGTATGTCTTGCAAGAAGTGGGAATATTTCACGGGAAATAGAGCAGCTATCACAAATGTGGGGTTCAAGGGGTTTTGTTCCTCACCCAGTACTGGCCTCATTAAATTGGAGCACAAGTTTTATGAGGAGGAGCTGGAGGTATTTAGCCTGGAGAAGGCTCACGGGGGGACCCTGTTGTTCTCTACAAGACCCTGAAAGGAGGCTGTAGCCAGGTGGGGGTTCATCTTCTCCTGGTTAACAAGCAATAGGGCAAGAGGAAATGGCCTCAAACTGTGCCAGGGGATGTTTAGATTGATTACTAGGAAAAATTCCTTCACTGAAAGGGTGGGCAGCCATTGGAACAGGCTGCCCAGGGAAGTGGTGGAATCACCATCCCTGGAAGTGTTTGAAAAAAAAACAAGTGTAGATCTGCTTAGGTTTAGTGGTGGACCTGGCAGTGCTGGGTTAGTGGTTGGACTCCACAATCTTCATGGTCTTTTCCAACCACAATGATTGTGAGCTGGAGTTAAAGCAGCATGGGCTGAAGCCCTCACTTGTGACTTAGGCCATCCAGATGTTTGCCATTACAGTCCTCTTTAGGCTCTGTATTCCTGAGATTCCTTTAAATGCTGTAATTTTAATTTAGCTGTAATTTTAATTTAGCTGTAATTTTAATTGGATTCTATATAGCTGTATCTATATTAGTAAATAAACAGGGCCAAGGCACAGGCTCAAGTGTACTTGTGCATTTGGGTGATGTTCACATGCTCTTGGGCCAGGTTTTGGATGAGGGCTTTCCCTAAATCGTGCCCAAGTGTGAGGACATTTGTGGAAACAGGCTGGACAGAAATGCATCCTGGAGAGGAGTTTGGGCAACTGGAGTGGCAGCTAGTGTACCAGAGAATTGGCACTGACCTGCTAAATGCATCTTACTGGTGTGATAAATTTATTAAAGTCAGGAGTCTTTTTGATGTTCTGTTTAGGGTTTTTTTGTCATGCCTGGAGCTCACAAGCATGTGTATGTATATACAGGTGTGTGATATGTGATGGCAGAGCTGTTCCTGCCCCATGTGGGAGTGCTGTGGTGGGAAGCAGGTTTGCTTTCCTCCCTGCTGGGAGAAGTGGGAAGAGTTCTACATGCATGCTCACATCCCATACCGTGCTTTGATAGCCTGGTGGTTGTAGCTGCCTCATGGGGCTGATTTCAGATTTCAGATGGGATTTCAGGTCTCAGGCAGTGGAGAGGTTTGAAGCACAGATGTCTGTGTTTTAAGGCAAGTGCTTTAACCACTAAGGCATTGAAGGGAAAGGGAACAATGCTTTCTAACTGCTTAAGGGGAAAAGGCAAAAAAGCTCCACTTTTTATTGCTCTCAGCAGAGAGGAAGGGAGATGAAACAGAGCAAGTTCCAGTAGGGAGATCGCTCCTGGGAAATGGAAGTGAGGGTTTTACCTACCTTCAGAGGGCCAGAATTCATTATTTATTCCTCTCCATAGTATTTCCTGAGCTTATGCTAGTCTCCTGGCCACCCACTACCTCGTGTTGTGCTAGCCCTGCCCGGGTGTGCCTCACATGGCGTTCATGGTGCCTGGCAGGGAGTGAAGCACTGCACTGCCACCAGACAAGTTCCTCACTGCTTCTCGCTTTCTGCAAACACTGAATCATTTTTGTGATCTAATCTGTTTTAATTGCTAAGGGTATTAAGTTTCATTCTCATACTGTTTTAAAGGTGGTGTATAGCTACAGATCAATGTGGTTTTTATTTTTTTAAAACATACTTTTCCTGATGTTTATGTTAATCCTCCTTAATGGTCTTGAGTTCCATTACTCTGAGCTGATTCTGTTACTTGGTCAAATCCTATTCTGGTGCTTCAGGGATGTTTTTAAAAAATGCTGTAGAGTTTTCACCCCCTTTTTGTGGTATGGTATTAATTTCTGACGGAGTTCCATGAAATACAGCCTTAAGTTGATGAAATTAACTTTTCTTGATCCAAGAGATTAAATGTGGCTGTAAATTTTTAAGCAGAACCAGTTGCTGCAATTCTCCATCAAAGAAAATCTTGTGGACTTGAACAAGTAAGACTTACAGAGAGCATTCTCCTGGGGAAGCTGATTAGTTAATACTTGAGTAATGTATTTTTCTTTCCTCTCCCCCTGCATCTCCAGACCTGAAACAACAGAAAAGATTCCTAGATCAAAAGACCGCTTGAGTCCCTTTTATTGGACAAATATCATAAATGGTAGGCTCTTAACTTTTCACTTGAGTAACGGCTCAGGCTTTCACGATTCCTTTAATAAATTTAAAGTAGGTCATAATACCCACCACTGCATCCTTAAACTGGTATAAATCTTGGTTTTCAGAGTTTTAATTACAGTGGCTGCTCCCATTAGGTGGTCTTGTTTCATGGCAGGATGCTAGACAGCTCTCTTGCTCTAAGTCATTTATGTGGACTGCGGGTATGTCTGTCAAACCATAATGAGCAATGAAAGAATGAAGAATGTTAATTTAACTGATGCTGCTTTTGCTGTTAACGTAAGTACCACCAGCTGCACCTCGTAAACATTTGCTGTTTGCTTGCCGGCGCTTTGCTGTTTAGCGAGGCCTCGTGTGATTGATAGAGGCAGAATCAGACTGATGGCTGGCATGCCGCAACTTTCCTGAAGTGCTACTTCTCTGAATGCCTTTTTGTCGCGAGAGACAGCTCCTACATTTTAATTGCTTTTCAAGCTACCGAGTGCTGCTCGTGTCAGATGCGGATAATTGTTTTATGACATGGAGGTGCTATAAATTAAGGGGAGGTCAGCGTAGATAATGCGCGCATTACCTGCTGGAGGAGCGGTGGTTGGGTGGAAGTGACATGTAGGAGATGCTCACTTCAGTGCGGGGGTTCTCGGTGCTCACACACAGCTTCTTAAACAATGGGCCCTAATAGGAGAAGACTGGTTGCAACAATAGCAGTGCTTGAAATCACTTTGTAATTAGAGAAATTACTGAATAATGCCGAACTCCACAAATGGCTTTTTTTCCAACCCATTAAGCGTTCAGGTAAACATTCAGAATAAAGCTGCAGACCTCCATTCACCTGTCAGTTGTGGTGTGCACTCAGCAAAAGCACATTTTGTTCCTCTCTGGTGGGTCATTAAGAGGGTGATGGACCCCAGGAATTTGACACGGGCCACATGCGCTCCAGTGCAGCTCACCCAGAATCATCTTTTCTTCCTGCTCTTGCTTCACTGATTAAGGTGCTCCTGTACTTCTTGGCATGAAGCTGCTTCTTATTGACGTCCTGTCCAGCTTTTTCTTCTTTGCCTTGATATTTTCTTGAAGTGTTTTTCAGCTCTAGCGTAGTTCCTTTCTCTCTCTGTGCTGATATACCCATTATTTTAGAGATGATTTACTACACCTCTCTTTTTTATGCCAAATATATGTCAGGGTGAAATGCTCTAAATCAAAATGACTGCAGTCTTTAGGATTTAAATTATTTAGGGTTTAAACAAAGAAATACTCATAGAAGTAATTGATTTCTTTTTTTCCTGTCTTGCATATAACTTATTTTCATAATATATAACTCCAGTTAGTGATAATTGAAAGGTTATGAATTGCAACTAAATACTTTAAATTTATACCACTCTTTGCTAATTGTAATAATATGCTTTTATCTCTGCACACTATAAGGTTTAAAGCTTTATATTCTCAAAGTAACAAATAATGTATCTTTATTAAATTTTTAATCCATGGCAAGCCTTTTTTTTTTTTTTTTTTTACAGCTCCAATCAGTGAAACTCTTTGTTTTGAGTAGAGATGGAAGAGATGCAGAACAAAGTAGAACTGGTGGCTATGACTCATGGGACTAGATGGTTATGGCACCAGACCACAGTCTAGGGTCTCATCCATGCTTCTGGAATACTCCAGAGGGATGAGAACTGTAGTCACCACAGATAGAAACTCGTAAAACTTGCCATAATTGTGTGTTGGATACCAATGTCCTCCTTGGGTCAAAACCTACCCCGTGGCCTATGTGTTTCTAGGCTTTACAGTTAAGTTTCATTGATTTCAGAGAATTACATTTATGTAAACTTCTGGTGTCTGTGCACTGAGATGCTGTAGTGAGATTTTAAAAAAATGCTTGCATGTAGTTCTAGGGACCTAAACTGGTTATTATAGGGATTCATGCCTGTAGGGCTTTGATATTATGTTATAATATCTTTCCCGCTTGGTTCTCTTTTTTCAGCCCATGACTAAGAAATTGACTTTCCTTGGTCTTACGGTCAGTGAATTGGTCCCAGTAAAGAAAATACTTTTCTGAGTAACAGCTGGCTCTGTTGAACAAACAAAATAAAAATGTACTTCTGGACAGCCGAGGCTGAAAAAAACAGGCTTCTTGAGAAAGATTACCAAAAAGAAAGACAAATATATTAGCAATTATAAAAGTAACTTACTTTTTAATACACAAACATGCTTGAGTTGACTTTAGATGTATCATTTCAAGTTGTTATATTTTTGCTCATAATCTGAAGAGAATTCACTGATACAGAATAATAGAATAGTTTGGGTTGGTAGGGATTTTAAAGATCATCTAACACATCCAATAAAATTTTCTTTAAACCTTTGTCTGTTTAAACCCTTATATTAAACCAAAGTTTTAATACTTTGTTTTTTAAATTAAATTTGAAATTATTACATTTTAATCTCATGTAACTGAGAAATATTTGTTTTAATA
>VYZR01061905.1:40539-51338 GCA_013400675.1 Oxylabes madagascariensis
TAAATCTCACCTCTTTTGTAACTACTACTTGGAAGCAGAATAAATTTCTAAAAGTTCCAAGACTTAGAGAAGGTAGTTTGGTAAAAGACTGTATTCTCAAGACCTGTATTTTTCTTTTTAGAAGAAAAAATATTAAGGTTGTAATGCCTAGTAGTTGTATAAGCAGTGGGTACAGTCAATATGCTGTAATAATATAATACTTCATATCCTGACCTTTGAAAATTGCTGTCATATATATCCTACACATAGTAAATCAGTTTCATAAAGGTTGGAAGAGTTTCTGAAACATTTTGTTCAATATAAATATGTGTTTGAGCAAAATGGAGAGTGGGATTTTATGGAAAAGAATGACATTTTCTAGGAACACTTAATTATTTTTTGCCTTTGATATTAAAAATATAATGTTTAAAGGGGCCTAAGTTTTTTCCATTCCAAGAAGTGAAAACATTAAGGGACTGGAGCATCTCTCTTGTGAGGAAAGGCTGAGGGAGTTGGGCCTGTTCAGCCTCAAGAAGAGACGACTGAGAGAAGACCTCATCAATCTCTGTCAGAATCTGAAGAGACGGTGTCAAGAGGATGGATCCAGCCCCTTCTCCATGGTGCCAAGCAATAGGACAAGAAGCAATGGGCAGAAACTGATATACACAAAGACCTCCGAGTATGAGGAAGAACTTTACCGTGCTGGTGACTGAGCCCTGGAACAGATTGCCCAGAGTGGTTGTGGAGTCTCCTTGACTGGAAATATTCAAGAACCATCTGGACATAATTCTGTGCCATGAGCTCTAGGAATGACCCTACTTGAGCAGGGAGCTTGGGCCAGATGACCCACTGTGGTCCCTTCCCAGGGAGTAGGGCATTACCCATTTTGTATGTCTGCAAATCACAGAATTCACAAAATCTCTGAATCTACATCTCTTCAAAGTGTTTTCACACTTTGAGACTCAAAAAACAAAGCTAGATTTTACAGGATATTATAGACCATAATAACCCTAGACAAAATTTCCCCACAATGTTGCAGAATTTGGGTTTGATTTAATTGAATGCACAACATTTGTGACGATTACAACTATCACCCCTTTACTGCACGGCACCGAGCACAGGTATTGTGCTTTATACACACAACAAGGTCTCTGCCTGTGACCTGTAGCTCAGTCTGGAGTGGTTCAGTCGAGAAAGTCTCCTCTTGTGTTAGGTAGGTCTTGGCTCAGTTTCCCTGTACACACCTGGTCATTTCTCTGCAGCTGATCCATGCAAGGGAAGCCAGGTAATCTTAATGCTATTCTTTCATTGTGATTCCTGAAAACAGAGAGGAGGCAAAGCAAAACGCGCTGTTGAAATGAGTTGTCAGGGATATATTCTATCAGTTCATCCCTGAGGTGCTTTAGAGTCTCACTCTGCTCTCTGCTTTCAACAAGTGTAGGTGGATTATTATTTTTATTAAATAATGATACTATTAATATTTATCATTATTTTAGCAGTATGTGCAGAATGTATTACATTTGATTATTAAAAAAACTCTTTTACCATCTTTTTGAGACTGATAAAAATAATGTTTGATTCCAAAATAACTGAAAGTGAGTTAGTTGCAGAGGTACTACATGGAAATGTCACTGCAACAATCCTCACAGAGGAGAAGTAATAATCAAATGCCTTTCAAACACTAGGATCCAAGACTCAGAGTTCTTAGTTGAAATGCTGCACCTCCTGAAGCACACTGTGAAGTATTTATAGGATAGAGACTGAAAGGTAGTCAAACTAAGCACTGACAATCTAAAGTAAATGAAAATAATTAAAGGAAGCAGTATAGGGTATAGTACAATTTATAGAAACTCAGGATAAAAATAGGTGAGGATCAATATATACACTAAATTACATACATTGGTGACTATTTAACATCTTGTGTCTGTCATGTATTTGCTTTATTTACTGTGAAAGCTAGAAAGAAGAATGATCATAAAATATTTAAGAGTCAACGTAAATGGAAAAAATGCTTTCCCAAGGTAATGGACTCCTCCAGCTATTAGGCAATGAAGCAAAGTAGAAACATTTATTTTCCAGGCAGAAGGCAGTGCCTCTGAGATAAATTTCTATGATAATGAACATAAGGCAGACATTCACTATAATGAATCCAGAGGTATCTGGTTTTACCCAGAGAGCTCTGAGTGAGCAGGGATGGCTGTTCTGCACAGCCTGGCTGTGCTTCCCAAGCCCCATTTCCCGCACCAGTCCTGCCGGGGCTCCGTGTGCTCGGTGTCCATCTCCAGCAGCCTGTTGACTCCTGGAGACAGTGGCTGGCTGAGAACATATGTTTCCTTTCTGACAGAAGTGATGTTTGTAGCATGAGGGACAGGCTCTGGCAGATTGCTTTTTACTGCACAAATGTCCTTTATTTGCTACCTATGAATGAAAACCTTTGCAACAGAAGAAACTCTAACCCTCTTTCTCAACGATTTTTGTAGGTGACATTGCTTCATTGCTTTTCTCACCAGTTTTTTTTTTTTTTTTTTTAATGCAACTGCTGCCCATTTGCTTCAGAACAGTGTTTCCCCTCACCCTTCCAAACACCCCTTCAGCCAGGCTTTTAATCTCCCTTCCTTGTGCCTCCCTGTGCTTTACTCTGGGCACAATCAGCACTTGGTTTTCCTGTTGACCTCTCACAGTTTAATTCTCAATATTTTGCAGTCTCAAATTTAATGTATATTTGATGGTACAGAGCATTTGAAAAATTCCGTAACTTCCCCACCTTTCTTAGCACGTCCACTTTTTTTAATATTTGTTCAACATTTTAACATTACTTTTATGAATTATCATATTTAAATATCATCTTTAGCTATGTTTTAATTTTTTTAACACCTGAACATGTATTTCTTCATCAGGTTAAAAAATATTTGCTTTTGCCTTAGTAGTAATTCCTTTCTAATCCTTCAGGCAAACAGTCACTGAATATGTAAATTGGCATATGTGTTTTTGATTTTTTAAATAAATATTTCATTGGGATATTGTCACTAGAATGCATTAGAAGTCAAATAAATAAGGAAATGCTAACTGGTCATCCTTTTAAAAATATGCAGGATAAACTTCAGAAAGTCATAATTAAACAAAAGTTTTTGTCACTCTGAGCACTATCTCAGATCAGGCTAGGCGGATCAGGCTCAACTTGTCAAAACTTCCCCTTGTGGTTTGGAGTACATGTACCTGATGCTTGGACTGTTTGATCTTAGAATGTCACCGAGGCTATTTGTGCCGGGTCATATCACTTCAAACAAAGCATTTATACTCTTCTCCCTCCTTTCCTCTTATCTGATAGGTGGATAGCTCTGCTAGTGCCTGATGTAAAAGCATTAAACGCCTTTTTTTTCTTTTATCTTAAATCACTGCTTTCCTAAATTGATACTATTATCTACATTAAAAAATGGATATTGTGGATACATACGTAATAATAGTAGTTATAAACACTGCTAGACTTCCCCAACGTGCTGCTAACACTTAACATTTTCATTACCATTGCTTTGTTTTATGAGCATGGTTAATAAATACAGAAATACCTGGGGACTCTCCCTATGTCTGTGTTCCACTTCTGTGTTTGATAAGTATCTCTCAAGTTGTGTTAAAACATTTAATGACGATAGGACTCAGGCATCAGCTTAGGCAACTTTAGGAGTCAACTATTCAGTATTTTGTAGTGAGATTTGTTTGATTCAATCTTTTTGGTAATGTGAAGATTAATGAGTATTGACATGGCAGATGCAGGTACCTGACCTGGCTCTGCCCTCCCCAGGGTCAGATCTTGGAGCATCACGTAGCAGGGATGTAGAAAGAGCTGAGGTAGCTGCATGCAAGCCAGGTAGTGACTTGAAGAAGTGTGTGGTAGCTGTAGTGAGGTGAGTCTATGCTATTTGCAGGTTCTGGATGAAAAATCTGTTCAGCACTGCTGGTCATGGCATGGGTTTACCACCTCAGGTCTCAGTGAAGTTGGGAAGACAGTGCTGTTCAGTGAATTGCATTTGGTGCAGGCACTGAAACATGCAGAGGGCTTAACCAAGACAACAATATACCCATCCAGCTGAGGGCAATAAAAACAGAGCAGAAAGGTGAATGTTCTGGAAAACTACCGCAGTCTGGTATAAGGCATGTTGCCATGGTAAAGTGCATGCTATACTTTCCTTTAAAAGCAGGAATTTACATATGATTGTCTAATTTGAACTTTAAATTAAACTTGAACCTGTGTTTTTCATACTTTTCCTCTCCCATCATTACGACTCATACCTTTTAAACACACTAATGTGTCCTTAGCCCTAGATGAAACCAACTTTTTTGACTGGCTGAAAATCAGAAGTATAATAAACCAAATCATTTCTTGAATGATGATTAATATCTGTACAACAGAGAACTCAGTGAGTTGAAGATCATCACACAAATAAGTAGAAAGAGAAGGTCTCCATATGCATGCTATCTTTGTTTAAGAAAACAAAGTCTAAACTACACTAGAGGTCACTGCAGGTGAACCTTAGAAATTCTGAACTTATGAATTCATTTACAGGAAGCTCAGGAAAACAAATGTAGACTGCTGTAGTCACCCTTACCTGTTATTTCAAATTTTCCCCCAGTTTAGGTAGGGGAAAAAAAGGAAAAATCAGTTCAGCTCTTGCAGACATATTATTGTCTGACAATATTTCAAAAGCTGTGCAGGCTGCTAACATCTACATGAGGGACAGCAAAATTTAAAACCAGTCATTGTAGCCCCAGGCTAGAACTTCCTTCCCTGAGGGACACAAAGGATAGCCAGCAAAGTGCCCCGCAGATGACTGATTGAACACTGCTCTGCAGTTCCTCCAGACTACAGGTGTTTTTTGTTTTGTATTACTGTGGTTCTGTTCATTATTTCCATGGTGCCCAGGAGGCCTAAGCAAGGGTGAAAACCCTATTCTATACCTCTAAACAGCTACTTGGAAAGACAACTCCAGAGAACTTGCTGACAAGAGATTGTTTTTGTAAGATGAGTAAGGTTGTTTTCAATAGTGACGGGTAAGCGTACTCAAATATACCCTCACAAATACACTACTATTCAACTCAAAAAGATGTTTTCCAGGTAAAGAAACATGTATATTCATATCAATATTTGGAGCCATAAGTGTCTATCTCCTGCTTCTGAAAATTCAACTCTATGTACATGGAAATGGAAAACAACAGCTGGGAGGGAGGGAATTAGGAGTACAAATGAACACCAGACCCAGCTGTAGATTTGCATTTTTTGACATCTGGTGCTGAGTAGACACTGGGGAATTCTGTGACAACATGAGATTTTTTGCATCTGTCAGCTAAATCTAGCAATTCTCTTTGGGACAATTGAATGGATGAAGTTGATCTCAGAGAGCTGTTTTAAGCCAGAACAAAATAAAAGAAGAGGACTGTATCTGATTCGGACCCTCAATTCACAGAGCTGGCAGGTTGCATGAATTGGAACCACACATCTGTTCTGCAAGAATTTGCAAGATAGCCTCCATAAAATACCAACATGTTGGATTTCAGGAGTGCTGTGACTTGGGGCCACTAAAGCCTTTTGATGAATAATGAAAGGGGTTAAGAGAGTGTGTGTGTGTGTGTGTGTGTGTGCACATGTATGTGGGTAATTCAATTAAAGGACAAAGACCTTTACAGTTTAAAAAATGGACTTTCAACATTTCTCTGAAGATTATTGGAAAATCATACTAAATCCAGATACTCAAGGAAAAGAAGGGTTGTGACCATATGAAGTAATCCCCTGATCTGAAGTAATCCTGCCCTTACCTTTGTACTTTTACTTTATTCCGATACAGCTGACTCATTTATTTTTTTTTGAGATGAGAAAAAATCTTGTGCCTTACGCCAAACCAGTTTGTGGTTTACAAGCAAACAAAGGAGCGAGACTTTGAGCACCAGAGACATTTCACATCGTTATACATCGTAAATCCTCATGTGCTCTTTTTATCATTGACATTATATAGTGTTTGACACCACACATTGTAAAACATCACTGCCAAATGAAATCAGATCACTAATTCATGGACTCTTACTTTAATCTGTGCTTCACAGTAATTGCCATTCTTTAGAAGGGAGCTACTTAATTTAACGGGATTCTTCTTTGTATGCCACCAGGATAAACACACACCTCATATGAAAGCATTTAATCCTTCCTCCTGGATAACCAGGGGTGGGTGTAGACAGGCCAGGTGCTGTGGAGTCTGTGGCTGGGACCTTTCCACCTCAGACATCTGAGAGCACACACTGCAGCAGCGCTAATGAAAGTGCCCTTTCTCGATGAACTCATGCTTCACAGTTCCTGCCATGGTATATTGCATAATCTGGGATGATGTAAAAACAATCCACAGTGCAGAAGATGAAATAAGTCTCCTTCCTTCCTCGTCTTCCTCTCAGACAGGCTGCTAGAATTGCTTTTGTTTTGGGATGACCCTTGTTCCAAGTGATTTCTGCACCGAAAGGAGAGCAAAGAGCTTTTTAAAACTTTGAGCTGCTTGTAGCTCAGGTGTGTAGACTCTTCAGATATAAATCAACAGGACCATTTCTGCGCTGTTGTCTAGTCCCCATTATCTGTGCACACTAATCAAATTTAAGCCATTTTCAGATATGGTGATTGAACAAGTTATTGTGTTAGAATGTTGTTCTTTTAATGACAAGTGTCATTGTGCTATTGCCATGAATATATGAATACTCTGAAATGCTTTGGCTCCCAGTTGTCTCCTTGCAAAGTAATCTTTGTGCTACACATGGGGTGGGAAATGTTTCTATGATACAGCCCCTGACTCCTTTAATTACAGCTTATTACCCTGTGAAGGAGAAAGAGCAACTACAGCTCTTAAATACCATATTAATGACAGCTATAAATGTAGATATTACCTTAGCAGTGCTGTAATGGAGTCTGGTTTGCTGAATAAAAGTCCGCAATTTTCTAAAAATATACTGCTGTAACTATGAAAGAGACACAGGTGGGAGCTTACCAGGAGAAAATAGGCTTGGCTGACAACTTGTGGCTGACAAATTTTAAAACCCAATTTCTGAGAAATTCTCAGTTGGTTATAAATCAGGCATGAGAGAAACTTTGCTCCCTTGAGACAACTGCCAAGTTTTTGCTGTAGATATAGATGCAGTTCCTTAAAAACAGAATGTATTTACAGCCTGTAAGAGACCTGCTATTTTTAATAATGATTCTCAACAAGCTAACAAATATTCTTTTGTTTATATTAGAAAGTGTTGGTACGTCTGTGTGGTTTTCCGTGTGTCCATGCATGTGAATGTAACCCTTGCACATACTATGCAGCTTGTGGGGGCCACAATAGGTGGTATTCAAGTCATGTAATTAATTAAGTCCAGGCCACCCAAAGGCACAAGTCCCAGGCCGTGCACACATCAACCTTTCTAAAACTGGATCACTAGTTTACAACACTGACATGCTCAAGCAAGGGACTGACATTAACCTTGTGATAGATTTAAATCATTCCAGGCAGTCTGTTTTGAATTTCCAAATGTGCCGTACTGTTCTAATGAGTTAATTCATTTGGTATCCATTTCCTCCTGTCAGCTGCTTTTGGAAAATAAATTGTGCATTGTTATCTTAGCCTTGTCTATCCTATTAATGGTTTAGGAAATGCAGCTGAAGATTATCTGGAGTTTTCTATGGCAGAGGTTGACCTGTGACAATGTAATGATCAATCACATCCTGAAGGAGTCAGAAACTGCAAAATCATTATTCATTTTGTTTTCTGTCTGCTGTGTAGTTTTTAAAAAAAATTGTTTTCCACCATTTGTGCAGAGGGGTAAAAACAAAAGTGTCCAGAATTTTTGAAAAACATCCATTTCAGTGTTTAAATGTCATCCACCCAAAGAGGATGGATGTGGCAATATACTACAAATTCTACATTTCCCAGCAGTACATTAGAAGTCTTTGTTGCCTTCTTGTTAGGTGTTAGTGATTATATTGGCAATAGCCAGATAGTTTCCAGTGTTTCGTGGTGCCATGTTAGGCTAGGTGTGAGTGGGGATGGATATAGTGCTCCCACCCCACATTATCTGACAGTGCCAGACTCACAAAAAAACATTGTCCAGAAGGACCCTGGTGCTCCCCAAATGCTCATCTCCTTCAGCTTCATTTTGCAGCCTTCACCTGTCAAATCCTGTCCCCTGCTTCCCAACGTGTTAAAGATGGCAATACTTATATCCTCGAATTCACTCTGGTGAGAGGCACTGCTTTAACTGGTCCTGCCTGAGTTTACAAAACAAAGCTACCCAGGATGTCTCTGATTCCTGTTGAAGAGCTGGAAAAACTCCCACAGGAGACAATTCCTGTCTATTAATCTATTAGTTGGCCACAGCATCCTTCCCTGCTCTTTCCAGTCATGTCACCACTTCAAAAAACAGATTTTCTTTACACATCTTCCTCAGTTTCCTAGCAAGCATTTCAAATCTTCCATTCTATCATTATTCCAACGACTAATTTTTAGAAATGCCTAGATATCTTTGCTCCCTGGTGTTCTGGCTGTGTTGCTCATGTCAGCTTTTTGCACTGCACTGTGGGCCTAACCCCACTGCGGCACACAGCACAGTGTTACTTGTGCCCACACTCTCCCTTCTCTCAAACTACAATTAGATCATCTCAAAATATCTGTACTGCTCAGAGGCTCTAGATCTGATGTGAGGGTTCATAGATTAATTTAGCACAACTAGTTTACCTTGGGATTTAAACAAGCTACTATTTTAACAGCCCTGAATCTTTTTGGCTGTCCCTGTGCTGGAGTCCTATGCTTCCCACAGGATCTGTGGGAATAAAAAGTGTATAAAAAGAAAAAAGAAGCACAAAATTCTTAGCCTTTCAGCCCTTCATTTCCCTGTGACTTTCAGACAGTTCTGACTTGCACACTGGAGAGACTCAGAGTTATTTTTTTATGAGAAACAGATTGAATGTTCAGGTTTTCATTGATCTCAGTGCAAGTGAAGTTCACCTCTCTGAAGAATCCCCAAAGAGTCTAACACGTGGTGCCAGGAATAGTCAGGACCTTGTACTTGAGTCTGTTTTCTCCTGCACTTCCCCTCTCCTCAGGAGGTGGTGGAAAGATCTCTTTATTTTCCCTCATTATGCTTTTCATTGTTGCAAATGGCTTTGACCATTTTAGCCTTACTTTAACTTCAGCCACCGAAGCGGAGCCCTGAGTTGCCCTTTAATCCTGAACTGAGGGCTGAGTGGGAGCAGAAGCTGCTTACACAGTAGTGAGGAAATCCATTCTCTGAGAAGGAATTCTCTACAGCCTCACGTGGCAGTGCCTGAGCACAATCCTCACCAGCACTGATGTGATGCACAAATCTGAGCTGGGTCAAACAACTTTCACCCTGTGCACATCTGAATTTCCATTTTCTCAGAGTGTTCCACAGTGAGCATAAAAAACCCCTCCCCTGGAGGTGCTGGGGACTCTTGGATGGCTCTGTGTACCTTGTGTGGCCTGCATGTGCCTGGTTTTTTACTGGTGTCTGTGGATAGCTCATACTTCCCCTGGTGTTGAAGAGCTGCATCTGTGCAGCTGCACATCGGCATGATACTCCAGAGAGAAATGGACCACGGTCTGATGTTCATAAATAGCCTCTCAAATCCAGGATCTGTGAACGAAAATGCTGTCAATGCTTCTATTTCAATTTTACCCTTATTTTTACAGAATTACAACTATAATAAAAAATGTTCTGTGTTCTCTGTAACGAAAATTGGTGAAATGCCAGTGGAGTCTGTGCAATTGCATCAAATATGCCAGCAGAGAATTTGGCCCATGAAGGGAAAAGAAGGCTCAATAATTTTGTACTCTCAACATGAATATTTATTTTTTTTATTCCCAGTACCAAAAGATCATTTCCTCTGTTCAGAACTCTGACTGCATTTTTTGTTATCAAGAATATAGCTTTTAAATAGAAAAATAAAGAGTAAACTATGATAATTTACAATAACGATATTACTTTAGCCTTAATTTTCAAGTGAAAACATTACCAAACTAAATTTCAGATAGCATTTTATTATGTGCAAACCACTGTTGATATAATAACTTCTATTTTAGGTTGCTAGCAAAGAAGAGAACAGTGTGACCCATTTAAAAACTGGCTCACAGAAAAATATTAGCAAGCCATTTATCACTTCTATTTAATTTTGGTGATAAGCACCTTTGATAGAAACATTTCTTTGTTACAAAACTAACAGTAGCATAGAATATATTTGACACACATGCTTTGCAATGGTACTGAGGAACGGACTTTCTGTTTGTTGCCAATTGTTTGGAAAAGAAATAAAAAAGGGAAAATTCTCACCTTTGAATTCTTCAGCAGAGAGAGCCTGATTTTTGAAACCTCTGATTAAGAGGGAAATCACGCTCACATAGCTGGAGTGCTGCAATGGCTGGATACAGCTAGACAAAAGCAATCCAAGAGGTCTCCAGAGTGCATTTAAGGACAATAATGCAAAAAATAGTATTATAAAATTAATAATAATAATAATAATAATAATAATAATAATTCTGATACAGGTGACTGAGGAGGTGAAGAGAGGAGATGCTCTGCAGGATTTGATTTTCACAAACGAAGATGAGCTGGTTGGGAGTCACAGAATCACAGAATCACAGAATCTCTAGGTTGAAAGAGACCTTCAAGATCATCGAGTGCAACCCAGCACTAACACCTCAACTAAACCATGGCACTGAGTGCCACATCCAATCTTTTTTTTTAAACATATCCAGGGATGGTGACTCCACCACCTCCCCAGGCAGACCATTCCA
>VYZR01061920.1:29761-44888 GCA_013400675.1 Oxylabes madagascariensis
AAACCCCCGCACTTTTGTTTTTTTTTTTTTTTATTTGACAGTGCTTCCATGCTAGCAAAAAATAATTTGTTGATATTTAGGATGCCTTCTCAGGCAGGGGGAACCATGCTGTTGTGGGACCCAGCGCTAACTTGCGTAGATTAAAAGGCAGCTTTGGACACCTGCTGAGAGCTGTTCTGTCACTGCCTACAGTATAATTACAATTACCTCTGCATGTCAGAACGAGGCACATAAGTAAGGAGAGGTCACCTCCTCCTGAGGTTGTTTAAGGGCACCTTCCATTATCTTAGGTCAGAACTGGAGAAAATCCCAGTTGCTGTTCAGCTGAATTAATGGCTGTAGTGACAGAGGGAGTGGCCTTGCTGTTTCTTCTCAGACAGCATTTTCCTGGAAGCCTGATGAATTGTTTTCAGATCAGCACACATGGTAAAAGTCAACTTTGAAATGGCATAGCCTTGTTGACTAGGCTGCTATAGAAACTGTACTGTGTGCTTAGGTTTGGGGACAATGCCCAGTATTTCATGTTCACCTGCCCATAATTCTGCTTTGAGCATTCTCCATTATGTGTTATGGCTCATCATGTCCATATTTGTTTTCATGGATAGATGTTCTTAGGAACTTACTGTATTCAGGGCTTCAGTTTCCTCCCTTTTCCACCTCTTGCCCTCTCTCTCCTCCCCACAGTGTGAGTTACCACTGTACACCTGCAAGTTTTGGGGGAAGGGAGGTTGAGTAGACAGTTACCTCGTTTTAAAGGACCGCTTTGAGCTGTAGGTAAAATATGCCCTTGGCTGTCTTCCTCGCAGTACAGCTGTGTCAAAACCTCTCACCGCAGGCAACCTGCAGGAACAGCAGGCAGTAAATGCTGGCTTAATGAAAAGCCCCTCTGATCCTTTAAAGATGAGAAAAGAGTGAGTGAGGGGCTGATGTTCACGCCAGGGTTGTACCCAGTTCCTATTTTCTGGGCTTGAGCAACAGTAAGTGATGCCAGGGGTGTGGGCACGAGTGTGCCGTGCCAGTAAAGGGGAGAGGTTGGTTAGTCTTGACAAGGCAATTAGGGATACTGTAGAAATGCCATTTTGTAATATTGTAGAAAAAAAGTCTAAAAGTTAACTGTAAAAAGAAATATAAAAGGGCTTTCGCTGTCTTCTAAAACAAATAATTCATGCTTCAATTTGGACTTAGGCTTTCACAAGCAGAAATTACATGAAGTGTGTGTGTCAGGGGTTAGGTTAGCTACTAGGGGTAGAATCTTCACCCAGATGGTGGTTGGGCACTTGAACAGGCTTCCCAGGGAAATGGTCATGTCAGTGAGCCTGACAGAGTTCAAGGAGCATCTGGACAATGCTGTTAGTGGCATGGTTTAGTTTTAGGTAGTTCTGCAAGGAACAGCGAGCTGGGCTCCATGATCCTTCAGAGTCCCTCTCAATTTGAGATAGTCTATGATCTGTGATCTCTGCAAAGTCATACAGATCTTTGTACTATCTCTCATTTAGACATTTTATTCTTGTAACATAATGACAAAAAACCCCTAAAAGTATTTTTTTTAAACAAGCAAATATGAGAGTGGACCTTATCTAAATTTCACTGGAGTGGGTTCAAAAGGACTTGAAAATGAATCCCTCAAAGATAATTTCAAGCTCCACCAGTTCACTCTCATGTCAATCTCTTTCCTATTCTGCTTCTCTGGAAACATGTCAATAAGGAAAGATCTAAAAGGTGTTTCTTTAAATTAAGGCAGGAAGGTCCTATAGGAGCAGGCACATTGCTGTTGTAAACAAAAAGTTGTTTGATTAAAAAGCTGAGTACAATCAAATATTGTTGCTGTGAGGCATATAGTACTTACACTAGCAAAAATCAAGCCAAGATTTGGAGAAATTTAAAAAAAAAATAACTGAGGGAAATATAAGTTGAGAGTTTTATAATTAAAAACTATATATTGTCAGGACATTTGAAAGCTGCGATTGCATGTTTATGGATTTCCTCTATACATATGCAAGTTGTCATGTCTTTAATTCACAAACAGCTTTAAAAATCGTCAGTGCAGAGGGGTTTTTTGCCCTCAGCACTGGATTCATGACTAATGCCTGTCAGTATCCTATTCTTGCTCTATATTATTTTATTGCCCCAATGTATTTAGTGTGTCTCACATGACATTTACACTCNTCTTGTAACATAATGACAAAAAACCCTAAAAGTATTTTTTTTAAACAAGCAAATATGAGAGTGGACCCTTATCTAAATTTCACTGGAGTGGGTTCAAAAGGACTTGAAAATGAATCCCTCAAAGATAATTTCAAGCTCCACCAGTTCACTCTCATGTCAATCTCTTTCCTATTCTGCTTCTCTGGAAACATGTCAATAAGGAAAGATCTAAAAGGTGTTTCTTTAAATTAAGGCAGGAAGGTCCTATAGGAGCAGGCACATTGCTGTTGTAAACAAAAAGTTGTTTGATTAAAAAGCTGAGTACAATCAAATATTGTTGCTGTGAGGCATATAGTACTTACACTAGCAAAAATCAAGCCAAGATTTGGAGAAATTAAAAAAAAAAATAACTGAGGGAAATATAAGTTGAGAGTTTTATAATAAAAAACTATATATTGTCAGGACGTTTGAAAGCTGCGATTGCATGTTTATGGATTTCCTCTATACATATGCAAGTTGTCATGTCTTTAATTCACAAACAGCTTTAAAAATCGTCAGTGCAGAGGGGTTTTTTGCCCTCAGCACTGGATTCATGACTAATGCCTGTCAGTATCCTATTCTTGCTCTATATTATTTTATTGCCCCAATGTATTTAGTGTGTCTCACATGACATTTACACTCCAGTTTCAAGTAGAGCATTAATTTGTTGTCTGACAACCTGTCGAACTGTTCATGGGTATAAGGTCTTAAAGAGCCAAGAGCAGTTTCTGGTTATTACAGAGTTGTTTATTATATAAATGCATCAGTCTCAAAGGCAAAGACTTCTAAGTATCAGTCTTACTAAAAGCTATGAGGCTTAAGGTCCCAGCGAGGTGTAAAGCAGCGATCTGATAGAGAGTCCAGGCCGCGGGAGCAGAGGCAGATTGACAGAGTCCCAGCCACAGGAGCAAAGGCAGATTCCCGGTCCGGATTCCTGTTCCCAAGCAGCATTCTCAGCGGCAGTGGCCGCAGCAGCAAAGGCTGCAGCAGCAGCAGCGGCAGCAGCAGCAGCGGCAGCACCCCCAGCAGCAACCCCAGCGGTAACACCGGACAAAGTCCTGGCAGCGGCTCCCTGGCAAAGCCCCGTTCTCTCTTCTTGTAGATGGTGGGAGGATGGATCGATCAATCGAAGAATCGATGCATCGATGTCATTGCTCCCGAAACAGGGGATTTTTATCCATAAACCACAAATGCATATTCATATCCCAATCTATAGGTTACCCAATCAGCTAAGAACACAATTCTCAAACATTCTTTCTACACCAATCTAAACCTACTTTTGAAAGTGCATAAAACTATGAAAAACTACAAAGGGTAGTATCAAACCTTACACAAAACCTACACACACAGCATATCTATTAACGTAAAAAGTTCTATCTCATTCATGTAAAGGTTGTACCTGTTCTGTCTAGTACTGTAAGTGATATTCTAGTTTGTTTCTGTTAAGTCTAAAGCTAAGTTACCAGGCCTTAGGGCTCTGGGCCCTGTTCTAGATGACAGATTCTTAAGGCACTTAGAATATAGTTAAAACTAAAATCTAAACTTCTACTTCATATTTACGTGGCTTAATATATTTTAATTTCTCTAAAGGCTTTAATTCAACCCCTACATTTTTCTCTCTCCCTGGGGAACCGAGGGAGGCATGCATTCCAACAACAACCCTTTGTGTTTCCTGTGGCATTTAGGTCCTCCCTTGGGTGTGGGCAGAACAGACCGGGAACCAGTTGACTGACAGTGGGACTGAGGTGCACCTCTGACAGTGTTTCAAGGACTGCACGCTTTGAATTCAAAATGAAATGCATGTATGGGTTGGAAAGCAAGTTATTGCCTTGACAGCTGGGACAGGGTGGCTCCAAAGGGACAGATCTCCCTGTGGGGAGGTGATGGGCAGGAGAGGGCACCAGGATTGAAACTGGGACCGTAATGGCAAGAGGCAGGGGTGTGGGAGAGGGACGAGAATGACTGGAAATAAGGGAGGTTTTGCAAGAGGAGTGCAGAGGTGGAGTTGGTGGTGGAAAGCCCTGGAGGAGAAGCATGCTTTGCACTGTTGCCAGTGGTGCAAGACCTGCAGGAGAAGAAGGTGTGAGTAAATTGGGTCTGGGAGGTTACTGCTCGAGCCTCTGTGGGTGGTGTCTTTCAGGATGGAGGTAGTTGAGGGTGTTAAGACCTTGCAGTCCTCCCTGACTGGTGCATTGCTGTGGGAGTGCACTGGATCGTGCTGCCAGCAGCCAAGTGCAGTCTGTGCTGGCTCTTCTCCAGCCTGGCTCCTGGCCACGTTGGTCGCCTCACAGCTGGCGTGAGGGTGGCCCTGGCACTGGAGCCTGCTGAGGTGCTCCTGCAGGTCTGCCAGCTCCTGGCACCCAGCCAGTACTGGGTGAGAGAGCCATGAGCTGGAGCAAAACCTCCAGTGCCTGGCTGCATCTGACCAGAGCTGAGGGGTAGGTTGCTGCCTGGTAGGAGGGATGAAGGAAACCTAAGTGCTAAATTGTCTCAGCGCAGGGAAGTTTGCCATGAAGGCCATCCATTTCCATGCAAAACCCTTTCTTCTGGGTCTGTTTTCTTTTTAGTCCCTCCCAGCCCTCTGCAGCAGCAGCCTTGCAGGGGAAGGAGCACCTCAGCCCAGTGGCTGTGGTCCTCCTGTGCGGAGGGACCAGCTTGCACTGGGTTGATGCAAGGACTTTTCATCCATTACAGCTGATGTTGTGGTCATGCCTCCTTGGTTTTGGCAATAATACAGTGGTGATAAAGGCCAGAAACTTCCCTGATGGGAAATTCCTACCAGGCAGCTGTGCCTGGCAGCAGCTCCCTAGGTAGCTCCTGCTCCCCCTGTGCATGACTTCATGCAGGTGGGACAATTCCTACAGGGTTTGGGCACTGTTGGCACCCACAGGCTATGGGGGCTTCACCAGCAGCCCAGACAGGGTCAGTTCATGTAAAGTGTTGGGTTGAGAAGAATGTAGAGAGATGAGGCCAAAAGGCTCACAATGGCATTGCTTGGGTTTTGGTTGGAATCACGAGAGCATCACTGGAGTATCGCCTTCTCTGGTGAGCCTTCATTTGGGACAAGGCTTGCTCTGCAGGGATGTTTCTCTAGAGCTCCAGCTGCCATAGAAACATTGCCTCTGATTTCACTGCTGTGGAGTGCACACAGGCTGCTCCTATTCTAGTCTTGGAGACAGTCCAGTCAGCTATCTGCAGGGCTTCTTCCTTTTTTATTTTGTTCTTAGAAAAAAGACCTATTGAGATTAATTGTTTTGTGTCTCAAAAAAGCTGGTATAATTTGTAGGCTGCTTATTGACCATAGTTGTTCCACTTCTTGATAGTGGAGCATATTATTCAAATTTGGCTTTGTTCATTCAAGTGCAAATAGTCATTGTTTATTTCTGTGAATCACAGAATAAATACTAATTTGAAACTGAAAGTTTCACTTGAGCAGTAAGTAATGTTGAGGGAAAAGCTAATGCTTTCAGTGCCTGGCATTGTCCAGAGATGCACTTTTCCATTGTGTGAAAAATGATGGATAAGGGGTGAGAGTTTTTAGTGTTCTGGTCTTCCTCCTGTAGAGACCATCAGTTTTCACCCCCATGTCCTTTGAGCTAGTTAAGGTGATGTGCACTGAAAGCAAAAGGAGTGATTGCCATCACATCTGTTTACTGGTTGCTCCTTACAGTGACATTGATTTGGCAGTGCCTTTGGTGCGGTGTCCCAAGACAGATGGAGGTTGAACTCGTGGGGAGCATGGGCCCAGACCTTCTTTCCTCTGCTACAAGACAGGGTCTGCTCTCTGCCTCATCTTGCAGTGCCGTGCAGGTCAGAACCTCCTCCATGGGTTTCTGTGTGGCCAGAGCTGGTCAGACCTTGCTGCTGACTGGCTGCCTGTCAGGGAGCTGGAGACACGTGCTGGGATACCTGTCCTGTGTCCTGCCCTTGGACTGCTTCACTCGGTCCAGCATTGTGGGAAAGCTTAGGCAGCTGCAATTCTCTCTCTTCTTTGTTCACAAGCAGAAAGGAGCACTTTTGCATGGTGAAGAAGGTGCTGGTGACATGTGAGGGATGTTGNTGTGCTGGGATACCTGTCCTGCCCTTGGACTGCTTCACTCGGTCCAGCATTGTGGGAAAGCTTAGGCAGCTGCAATTCTCTCTCTTCTTTGTTCACAAGCAGAAAGGAGCACTTTTGCATGGTGAAGAAGGTGCTGGTGACATGTGAGGGATGTTGCATATTTTCTGTAGTACTGCAGTTGCAGTATTTATAGGCGGGCTTCTTAAACTTTGAGCTTTGTGGTGTCTGCACGTGCTGTAAGTTATACAAGGTCACTTGGAAAGAAAGTTGAAGATGCATTATTTTGCTTTTTCCTTGTAAGAATCATATAGACTGCCTAGAGGCTTAGCTTACAGTAGTGTAATCTAGGTAAAATGGATGTTGTGGTAGAGAAAAAGAAATTAAATTTCTTAATTGCCTGTGTAGGGAAGCCCAATGAAAGGTCATAAGTGCTGAACCTATAATAAGAAACTTGTTCATGCTTGGCAGAGCTGGTCTATGAATGGAAATGGTTCAGAGAGTGAAATAAACTTCAAATACCTCTTGTGGAATGGGCATTACGTGGGAGGTGTTGATCAGACAAGATTGTTGACAGTGGTCAGCACATAGAGGAACAACAAAGAGGCACAATTTAGTGGGTTGCTGAACTCTGCTGTGGCACTGACCAGGACTGTCATCCTGGCAGCGTGCTTCCCCTCACTGTGGAGCTTGGAAGCAGGAAGGGATATTCTGCGTGGGTGTGAGAACCTGAAAGTTGTAGTAGAAAAGCCGTTTGGGGAGGTGCTTCAAGTCATTGCTGGTGCTGCCGCTGCTGGAGGCTGGAGAGAGGGTGAGCAAGGCTTCAGGGCAGGCTCCCAGCACTTGAACCTGGGAGCAGCTACTGACAGACCCAGACCAGAGGTATCCCAGACCCCAACGAGTCTGAGAAGTGATATGAAATGGGGACTCAGAGGAAGGGTTTGGAAGGGAGTTGATTGATAGGGCAAAGAACAAAGACTGAAAATGGCAGGAGCCAAAGTGAGCAGAGGATAAGGATAAAATATAGGATTACCACAATTTACAGAGTGTGTGTTACTCAACTGGGTAGGTACAGTGATGTGCAAAGTGGTCATTTAAACATATTCCATTAGAGATCAAGATTAACATCTATCAGGTAAGGGAGATCAAGGAGTGCAGTGCTTCCCAACACAAAAAGAGGAGAATTTTACAAAACAGGTGGGAAATAGACTGCTTCTCAGTTGATGTGTTTATGGGATAGTTACTTGAAGAAAAGGTGAGAAAGTCACAGATAGCAGATTGGTAATAATTTTTTCCTGACATCAATAAATGTTTTACATAAAATTATTTCATTTTCTTCCATAGTTTCATAGGTAAGAAGCTTCATTGTGCAGTTTTCTGGTTACTTTGATTGAGATTAAATTACATTGCATCAAAGCAAACCTTGGGCCCTGATACATCTTGTTGTCTGAAAGATTATTTTGGAACAGCACAATGGCTGTCTAAGGTCAACTGTTTCAGAAAAATAGTAAATTACTGGACAAAAACATTACTTGGGTTGTACGCTTGTAATGATTAACTGTAGAATTTTATAATATCAATAGTTCTTCTGCTTTACATTTGATCTTAAATTACTTTAGATTTATAAGAGAGCATCCTTGTTCTGTATTTTAAGTATCTAATTAGACAGTAGATCTCTCCAGGAAAAAAGGGTAAAATACTACATTCTTATTTTTGTTTTTAATCTCTGGGTCCTTGGGCTCAGCATGATTTATTTTGCTCCCTGGAACGCTGCATTCCACAGCTTGTAATGGCCTCCTTTTTCTGCTTGGACTCATCTATAAAGACATTTTATAAGATTTATTGCATTCTTTTAACTTCTTAACACAAGGGAAACACAAATGATGATCCTCAGTTCAGACCAACAGCAGAGAATGAAAAAAGAATTAATATTTTTAAGTGGATGTTTCTCTGTACAGTCCTGTGTGTTTTGCTGGGCTATGCTCATCTCTGCTGTGGGGTCAGTGACAATAGGCAAAAAGATGCCTCAGAAAACAGAGGGCATTGATGTCATGAACGTATGAGTCAAGTCCTCTGGAGCTGCTCTTGAGTTCCTGGATTTCCATGGACATCACAGCAGCCATTGGGATTACCCCTGTGAGGAGTCCACATAGGGCAGTCCGTGGGACAGCAACAGGAATGCTGTGGGCTTTACTGTTTGGGTCAATTAGTTTTGCTTTCTGGTGCTTGTGGATTGCCCAGATGCTGTAGCAGCTGATTTTCTAGTAACATAGGAATTACTGGAAAAGTTTTGGTTGTTTGCTTGTATATTTTTTCTTCATAAACCTGTCTCTCAGATGACTTCTGTACAGTAGCTCTTTGTTTTCACTTTTCCTGTCCTACTGACTTTTATGTGTTTACCATATTTTACATTATCCTTCTGATTATATGGATTCAAGCAACCTAATTTAAATTGAATGTGTGACAAAACTTTAATATTTCTGGTTTATGTGTTTGAATATCAGGATTATCTTCTGTAAGATGCTGCAGTTTATAGAGTACACCTAGGGTTGATAATAAAAATGCTTGTGCAGAAAAGAGCAGCCGAAGGAGGTTGGTTGCTCCATGTCTGTTACCCCTACCAATAAACCCTCTCAATTTATTGGAACAAGACTGACAACAGGGACATGTTAAGCTGCATAACCATGCCCAAGCAAGCAGTACATGGCATCAGTCAGGCAGTACCGTGTTCAGCATGTGTTATTAATGGCGAGGCTGTGGCAGGTGACCAGCTGATGCAGTTGCTGCCCACAGGGTGTGTAATGGGTCACTGTGTAGAAGGGGTTGTTTTAAAATGCTTGCAATATGTGAACTCTTCAGTAGTTGACCTTGCACGTTTTCAGAGAGCAGTTTCAGTAATGATCTAGCTTGTGTCGGGGCTTCCAAGGTGCATATGAGCCTACTTCTGCCTTAGAATTAAAATCTCGCAGAAATCTCACTAAAACAATGAAGGTTGTGATTCAAACGCCAACTTGTTGATCAGGAAACTTTTGGAGTAGCTTCTGCCTTCCTCCCATCAAATATGGGTCATCAGCACCAGACCGAAACCTTGCCTCCTTGTGAAAAACACCCTGAGAGATTCAGTTGTGTATGGGCTCCATGCAGGCTGGAAATCCTGAGTGTGACTTGTAGCTTTTGCAAGAAGTGGGGATTGTGGTGTTTTTTTGATGTACATAAGCACTTAATTCAGCGTTCTCTTAAACTCACTTGACTCAGTTGTTGTGAAATCTCTTGATGCCATTTAATGATCTGATTCAAGCAGGGATTTTTTAAATTCGGCATCGTGTCACAGAATGGTACCATAAGAGAGAAAGTGTGTCTACTCCTGTCATTGAGAGCCTACTTTGATGTACTTCCCTCATATTAATAAATTGTATACAAATTACATCTTTTGCTGAAACATAATTTCCATTAGATCTTGAGCTTAGGGGTATTTTTTTCAATGCAAAAAATTAATTTTACATTGTTTTATGGTATTTCCCTTAAGTGGAAGGCTTGAAAGACAACTTTTTTTTCCCCCACATGCCAGATAATTTGTGCAGGATAGCATTGGTCCTCTGGCTTTTTAGGCCACTTCTTCATTTGAGTCCCTTTTTGGCATGCTCATCACAGTGCTGGTATGCTGTGGTAGGGACAGCAGGGCATCTTTGAAGGGTTCTCCTTTCTTAGTGAAATGCACTTGACTGTTGTTAGGCTGAGTTTGCTGTTTCGTTTTATATTTCTTAAGCTTGTTCTTTTTGTTGTTGTTCTTTGTGTTGGTCCATCCTATCTCAACCTCTAATTTTCATTTCCAGAATAACATTGAGAGTTCTTATTTTGCATGCTGTCTCTTTAAGGTTTAATTTAGAGTTTTTCATGTATTCAGCATGTTTGTTATCTTGAACCATTTATATCTAGAAAGGAAAAAAGTTTTTGCTGAATTCTCATTTAGGCTTGTCTTAAATCTTTTTCTAGTTTCCTGCGTATTTCAGTTGACCTTCCAGAAATGCTGGGAGGGTCCTTGAGGATGGATGTTCCTGCACTCTGCCAGCAGGGTCCTGTTGAAGTTCAGGAGCCAACTTGGTCGTCTTCCTGTTTGTGCTGACCCTGCAGAGTAGCTCTGGGTTCCTATTTCCTGAAGATTTCAAGTATTGTAATATTTCATAACATGATCTTCTAGTTAGTAATGATAAAGTTCAAGGTAGTTTTTTCACATCCTTATCCTAATAAAGGCATGATTCAAGATGAAATAGAACAAAGCAGGCCTTTCAGAGCTTGAGCAGCAGGGCTGCAAAAAGCCTGTTTTAAGGAGATGTGGTCTGTACATGTGATCCTGCAGCCCTCTCTCATGACTTTGGTCTTGTTAGATGATTTTGATCAAGTGTTACAGTGGGTTTAAGATATCTGAGGGTTGCATGGTTCTGGCAAAAATTAAAGGAAAAGTAGCTACTCAGTTTTCAAGAGGTGCTCCTTCTCCTTTCTTATTTGGGTGGCAGCCGTTGTTAGAAGTTGGTGTGTTTTCTAGCCAAGTGATGCACAGTCCTATCTCTGAATCAGCTCACAGAGCAATCTCCACACCCAAACAAGACGGCAGTGTGTGGCAGAGATGGAAGTATTAGAACAACTAGACTGAAGAAGAGAAAATAATGAGTTTGAGTGGGAAGGATGAATGTGCAGAGACCATCTTCTGTAGTGCTGTCACATGCAACTCATTTGTCATGTTGTTTTTCTTGGTATTTGTGAATTCTTTACATTAATAAACATACTGGGTGATGTACGGGGTGTTCTGCCTACCCTACTAACTTGCGCACCACTCATCAAAGGATAGACATCACAAATATGGAGATTATCCTCCTAGAAGTGATATTTTGCTTCCTTTCCATGGTCACATGAGATGCACTCACAGGATATGTGTCATCCCTTTTTGGTTTCCTAATTCTCTCACTGAGTCTGTTTTTCTGTGTCCAGGATGATACATAGCCTCTGTTAAGTTGCTTACTTTTCTAGGATTTGCTCTCCTTATATCCCTTTTATTTCCAAATCCTTCAGCTTGTGGTATTTTTTTCTACAGTATGACCTTTGAGTTTTCCTCTATGGTTCTTCTGACTAGGAACTGCAGTTTATAACTTTTGAGATGTAATTATCTCTAATTCCACTTACAGTTTGTGTGGTTAGTCTTGGGACTGCTAACACAGTTTTCAGCCCCAAAAAGTTTTGCTATCACTTGATGCTCTTCACATTCATTCTATGTATTAGATGTTCTGTCTGGACCACATGCTCCTACAAGTGACTGCTTCCTCCATCTTGGCAGGGTCCCTCTGCCCTGTACTAATCTTTGTCCTGTCATCTTTATGGTTCTTCATTGGAAAATAAGGCTCTCATTTCTCCATGTCTGTCTTTTTCCCCTAGCCAGGGATTGTACCTGGGAACAATCTGATGGTTTGCTCACATACCTTGTTGATGTCAGTGACACCTCCCAGCTCCTGTAAGAAATTTCATTCCCAGATCTCCTTTCTTCCCCAGCCTTCCTTCAGTATGCTTTGTGCTGGTGCAAGTGACATCTGTAACGGTGTGACGGCCTGTGCCAGCATTTGTTATGTTTAGGATACTGTTTTAATGAAGAAGTGTCTTCAGGCTGTACTTCTCTGTCAGCTGTTGTACAGAGCTTCGGTGTTCAGTCTGATCTGCCTTCAGCCTCTTGGTTCTTCAGCCTCTCTTTCTCACTTGTCTCAGCAGGACAGACAACATCCCTGTTTGTCTGGATGGCCTCCTGCGGTGTCACTTGTTCAGTTTTTCATTGCCAGGAACATACATAAGGTTTTATGGTGAAAATCCTCCGAGGGGTTTCCTCCTCCTGTGCAGAGGTGGCCCTCAGGCACAGCATGACCCCCAGCCTGCAGCAGCATTCCCGCAGTGCTCGCCGGTGCTTGGCTGACGGTTATGGCTCTGCTTCTGTTGGCTTCATAAATATTATTTTAAAGGATTTTGGAAGGGTTTGGGTTTTTTCTGATGTTCTACATTAGTATTTCCACAAAGTACTTGCATTAATTCCATTCCTTGACCTTTTAACACTGGAATGGTGCCATTAGCAGGGACAGGTATTGCCTGAGGAGCGTTGGCTATGTGAATGTGGGCATATGTCTATACAGATGAGGTGCCAAGATGTAAATTTGCAGGAAATGGGATGCTGAATTCAAAATCAATTGTTTTGTATTCTTTATTGACGTTATTAGCATTCATAAAAGTTTAACTGTATTGAGAATGTGTACATCTTCTTCCATATTTGTGATGGTTTTACAGAAGATATATAGAAGTGCTTTCCAACCAAGTTTTTAAATTCTTTTTTAGAACTTTTACTGTTTGTTAAGAACTGGCTTCAGAAACTAGTCCCAAAAGTCAATTAAGAAATCTGTTGGCTTACTCATTTCTAAATACCTGCTGCACAAAGAACTTAGGATGCTACTCGCATTAGGAGTAATGTCTGTTTCCTGACTGGAGAGTTAAATGGAAACATTTAAGTGGATTTCAGATCAAATATATGAACACTTGCAGGCTATTAGAGCATTAATTTTAATTTGCTGTTTTGCACAGTTAAATGTTTCCTTCTAGGGCAATTTGAGTGTAAGTGGATTTTACTGTAAGAGGTGATTTATTGTTGTGTTGGTTTCGTATTTTTGGGAATGGTTGTTGCTTGGTTTATTTTTCTCTTGATAAAGTCTAGCAGTAATCCAGTGTGAAACAAGATTGCATTTGCCCTTAAACAGAAAAAGCCCGTGCAGTGCTCAGTGCACTTTCAGTATGTTCTAGTTTCTTATGGCCCGTGTAGGTATTTGGGGCTTCAATCAGGGTCAGAGAAGCTTTAGAGGAAGGTATCCCGGCCAGGCTATTATATTTTGCAAGTCTGCATGCTGAGAAGCTGGGTGGGGATATGAATGGGTAAGAAAATTCCGTTCTCAGACAGGAGTTTTTGAATATCTGCTCTAATTAATATTGGTTTTGTTTTCCCTCTTTCAGGTATTCACTTATAAACAGAGCACGATCACACACCAAAAAGTAACGCCTATGCATCAAACAAGCACAGAGACCGTGGAGGACATGGCAGCTCTTGTGGATCTCCATGAAGGCTCCATTATGCACAACTTATTCCAGCGATATCAGCAAGATAAAATATATGTAAGTTTTTTTCTAAAATTAAGAAATATATCCAGAGGGAATATTTTTGAATGTCTAAGTGCTGTGTGTGTTTTGCTGTTCTGTGCTATCTCCTCTCCTAATGCTTTCCAGTTCCTTGTGTATCCACATATGTTGGAGTCCAGGGCACGTGGAAGACCGCTTGAACTGCCCTGGCGGTCCGAGACCCTGGCTGGGACCCCAGGAAAGCATTGCCTTTGACCTTAGTCCATGGGAAAAACTTCCAGCACTCACAGATGAATTGAAAACAAAGATTTGAAATAAATAGTAGGTTAGTTTGTCACAGGGTGAAAATTTGTTGTTTTGGGTTTTTAGTATGGAAGTAGAGCAAGATGGAGAATTTTGGGCAGTCTCCTCATCTTCTTCTTCTTCTTCTACTCCATTTTCTGCTGTGACGGTGGCACACAGACATTGGTAGAATGGATTTGAGGTAGAAATTGCATGTCTAGAATAGGTAGTAGTTATTGGTCTGAAACTGTAAATATAGTATGTGTTAAGAGTTAATTGGGTTAGAAACCTTTAAAACAACCTTGGAACCTCTGTCCGTGTTCCTGTAGCTACATTTTTTAGCGTGCTAAGTCTGCTGTCAGGCCTTGAGATAAGGAACAGAATAAACACCTTTGAAGACCAAAGCTGCTGGTTCCGCTTGTCTTTTAAACCCTGGTACAGGACTTTGAGAGGAAAAGACCCCTAATTAGGGGATTTACGGAATAGAAATTCCGTCACACATAGAGCTGAGGAATGCCTCATGTAGTGAGTGACTTCTCACCCACAGTGATGGAAGGAGAAGGTAGCTCATGCTGGACATGCAATCCCTTGGAAATCTTGAAAAATTGGCATGCTACATACACTTCTACACGTTCAGTGACAGGGCTGTGTAAGGGACTCTCGTTTTCCTCTTCTCCTTTAGACTCTCCCCCAACAACATGTGCTGTGTGTCACCAAAGAGGATGTGGTGGAACTTAGTCTGTCACTGTCATTTGAGATCCTGTTAGGCCAAGATCCAATTCTGATCAGCTTCCCCTCTTGTATTGTAGTAGAAAGGTTATTATGAAAGAAGCATATGATTGTCAAGCTGTTAAATAAAGATAGTTGGAGTTCGGGGGTCTATGAGAACAGACAGCTGTTCCTAGTTTCCAGGAATTAGGAATTAGTCCACACAGAATTCCTTTTCTTAACTCTGTAATGAGGATTTTCATGATTAGATTTACCTACTCCTTCAATATTTTCATTAATCTTGAACTAACTAGATACAAATCTTTCCTGAGTCTGGAACTGCACTAAATATGAGAAAGATACAAAGAATATTAGCAGCTGCTCCAGGTTGCAAAAATGCACTTCTCAGTTGTTCAGTGGCTGGCCATTTTGCTTTGGGTTTTTTTACTAATAATTGCAGAACACAATTTTTGTTTCATCACGTCTGGGCCCTTGATTTGACCATATACATGCTTTATTTCAAGTTTCATCTACTGAGTTTGGTTCTGTTTTTTAAAATATTAACATATCTAAGTGAAAAAATAAACTTTCCCTTTATTTAAGATTTGATAAAAAGCAAAAAAGGGCACAATGAAGTAATACTCCTTTGCACATTACCCTAAAAGTGGCTAGCATGGGGAATCCTCAATACTGAGGCAGTTCTCTTTACATAAGTCTTTATGTATATTTTTTTTCTCAAAA
>VYZR01061923.1:41973-53339 GCA_013400675.1 Oxylabes madagascariensis
AACTGTCCCTCGCTTTTTTTTTTCCTTCTTCACTCTCCTCTAATGAAGCAGGAGGTGTGATATGAACAGCAAACCAAAAGCAAACACCAAGCAGAGCCTCTGACTGGATGCTTTCTCTGACCAATGGTCTTAAACATCTACTTTTCCAGGAAGTGCAATTTTACCAAGCACATTGTAAATCAAAGGAATATGGACCTCTCAGCAGTGAAGTGGTTGATTTGTCAGGGAGATAAGAGTGGGAATGTAATTTCTATCAGTAAGGCTGATTCAATCTTTTCTATTCATGAAGATTTTGATGGATTATGTGAGATCAAGTAAAGCAAATGTACACACCATTACATTAATGAAGTAAGATGTTCTTTGGCAGCTTATCCCTAAGTACATTTGCAGAACTACTAAGGTGCCAGCAGTGTTGTCCCAGTCTACAAAACTCATGATGACAGTAAAATGGAGATATCAGAAACTGTTGAAGAAGTGTTGCTTGAGTGGAGCACATGGGTGCTTAATATTTACTCTAATACTTCCACTGAGAGGAAATTAGATAGTCAACATTTTGTTGAAGACACGGTGTTTACTGCTTAAGGAAAATGTATCTCCTTCCAGGAAGGGATGCATTGCTACATTCACTGATCTTGAATCAGATGCAGAGGAATAAGGAAAGTACAGATGTGACTGAGGGAGAGCTTGTTACTCTCCAAACAAAACAAAATCCAACAAGAGAGGTTTCTGCCTTCTGCAGTCAGAAAGGAGCCTGCAGAAATTATAACAAGGCAATCCCGTGACTCATTGCATCAATAACCATTTCCCATGACATCTGAGCTGCCTGATGGACATATCTATTTTCTCTTGTCTTATATTTAGTTCACGAGAAGTCTGTGAGTGAAATCATCTTCTCTGTTTGAACAGGAGATATCAAGTTCTGGGTGGGCTAATTGCTACTTTAATATAAAATAACAGACAATAATAATCACCATATAATGACTGAATATTGGGAATGGCAGGGCACACTGTTCCCTCTGGTAGCAACTGATGTTATAGCAAAACTGGGTAATCATCATCTACTGCTGAAAGGAGCAGAAAAGGCTATGTCCTGTATTTATACCAGTTGGGGTGCTCTCCAGTTTATCTGTGAAGACAGCCTTGCAGACTCTTGACATATAATTTGAAGATAACTGGATCAGTTCTTCCCAGTGGAGGTAAAGCAATGAAGGCTCTGATGAGAGACAAAGGGAGAAGGATTTGTTCACTGAAGAACATAAGTTCCAAATTAAACACAAGAAAATATAAAGCTTAAAGAAGGGCTTGAGGAAGGAAGGGGGTAGAAAAGCAGAGATAAAGGAAAATAAAGGGATACTGTAGAAGAAGCATAGCTGTGTGTTGGTGTGCATGTTGTTGGGCATGGAAATGAGAGGAGGTGTCGTCATTCTGCTTTCTGTGCACTGAATCTTTAAACATAGATGAATGCCTTTCCTCGCTGTGGGGGCAGCTCCAAGGCAGCTGCTGTCTTCTGTTTCAGTGCAGATGCAGAATAGTACCAGAGCAAGATGGTTTCCTCCTCTTTGCTGACCAGCAACTTCTTTTTAAATTATTTGATTTTCACTTTCTGTTTTGTTGTTTGTTTTTTGTAGTTTAAAGTTCCCTTTCTACAGGAAATGAAAGCAATCTGGTCTGGAAGATAAAAGCAATATACTCTGTAAATAGGAATATTCAGTCTTGTGGGAATTGCTGATAATATGGCAGTGTTGGGCACCTACTGCCAACCAGTTAAACCATCCATGCTGTCAGATGGTGCCGGGGTTGTTTTCCCCCGCCAGGAACAGAGGACCACATGACACGTGGTCTCAATGACATGGACATACATACATGTTGCAGTGCAACATGCACCTCCAGCTTTCTCCTGTCCCTATTTGGATTATTTCCATCACTATCCAGACTCAAAATTCTCAGAATTAAAATAGGCCATTAGTAGTCAGTTCAGCACATCATGCCTTGAAGTGCAGTCAGGATTACTTCATAGTGCAGCTTTCTTGTCCAGCTCTTGTATTGAGAGCCATAAATCAGTGGGGTCACAGTCTCAGCTTTTGCCTCGTTGTCCCCATATTTCCACCTTCACATCATATGCCTTAACCCACTGTACACATACATGCCCTCCCCATGTCTTTCTGAAAGTCTCTGCACTTTGAATAATTACATGCAAATGGGGTCACCATACCACAGACCTTTAACTAGCATTAAACCCCTTAAATATCACTTGCACTAGAAGATCCTAAGGGTTATTCTCATTCCTCTGTAAATTTATCCCACAGCTAAAATTCATGCAGGCATTTTTGTAATATGCAATAATAGCCAAAGTGCATACTTTTATCTGTTAACCTTATATTGATGGAGACAGGACAAAGCTTACAGTGCTAAATTCCAACCTGAGTTCAGCATGTTCTATTCAGTGCAGACGAATATACAGAGCTGGGCACTAACTTTGACTCAACCATGAGAAATAGGAAAGATGTGTAAAAAATACCTGTATTTATTAAGATTATGTATGAATTACATCTATGAAAAATTATGCAAGTAATGCATAAATCTATCCATCAAGAAAATGACAGCCTATGGAAACTGTAACTTGCAGCCCCCGTCTTTCCCATCAGTGATATGAACTGTTTTGTAAACATTGTCTGACCACTCGCTACATTGACTGCCTATAGAGACTCTCTTCAGATTGAAGTTCCCATTAAATGGATTAAAAAATCTGTGGAGGCAAGGAATGTACTTGATTACTGAATTACTTTGGCATGAAGGATCTCTCTGTAACAAGGAATAATGTCTTTTAAGTAAGACAGAGAGCTTTCCAGGAAGCAGAGTCAGTGCTGCGGACATCATTTGAACAGCTCTGTGTGTTTGACAAGCTCCCTAATCCACTTCCATTAGAAAAAAGAAAAAACAAAATATAGAGTCTCTAACTTTCCAGAAAAGTCCATGTACAGGAAGAGAAAGGAAAACTGGAAATAACACCTTAGTCTGGTTACCTTCTGTCCCCTCAGAACAATTCTATTGAAAGCATTCAGCTACAGTGGTGTGTAGCATATAGCTTGAATAGAATTTAAAAGCGTATCTACCAGTGAATGGCATACAAAATAAAAGAAAATGTATGGCCTTTCAGCCTCTAGGTCATCCGGTCGAGTCCAGCTCACACAGCAGTGACGGAGGTCATTTTCATTTGAGGGCTTCATGGTCAATATGACATTGGCTTCTGAGCCATGAGCTGCAACATTAGAACTCTTGTTCCTCACCAGGAGATGAAGACATGACATTGCTTCTGCAATCCTCTGCTCATTTAAATTCAAATCACATTAATATTTGAGGATAATAATTATCCTGGTAAATGCATGTACATCTTGAATGCTGCACTACCTTCCATATTAGGAGCATTACTGCTAAATAAGGGCACAGTAAAAATGCATATCACTTAACAATTTCTTTTCATTGGTGCAAACAGTCATGCAGGATACAAGCCAGTGGACAATCAGACTCTGCCTATAATAAAAATTCTCAATCTACTGAAAGAATTCTGGTACATTTACCTTTAAATAAAAAACTTGCCTGCCCTCTTTCTGCATTATCCAGAAAATTCTTCTCCAAAAGAATTAGAAGGGCATGGGCATATAATGCCCCCTTTTGAGAGGAACAATCTTAAAACACGTACTTGTTTTTGCTTGGTAAAACTCCTACCCAAGGAGTTTTATACCATGGAGTATTTTAACAAGGATTATGAATGTATGTGAGGAGGGAATTTTTTTTTTCATAAGTGAGAGACCAAGTGAACAAAGGCTATACTGTTCTTTCTAAAATTAAAACTGTCCTCAACTACCTGCAATCAGGAATACTATTGTAATACTGGCATGAATCAATCCATCTCCCCTCTGACAATGACCTTTTCTGCAGTGTTTTATGCTGCAAAATTTTAGCAGCACTCACTTGATAGACACTTTGCCTTACAAGACTTTCTTGGCACTGGTTTCCATCCTCCTACCCCCATATTTTGAAATGTGTTTAGCAATTTATTCTTGAATCCATCTGTGTCAGTGCTTAAATATGGATTTTAGTTGTGAGTAAAAAGCATTATGGTCATAGTCAACTTTAATTTTCCCAGTGCAACTACATTTTATCTACAGGAGGCTAGGTGTGAGGGGGAAATGGAGGTAGATAATTTTTATTTAAAGAAAGCTTCATTTTGCAAATGATGGAATTCACATAGTTTAAAATAAAACCTTGAAAGCTGGGATATACAGGCTTGAAGATGGAACCCAAATCCTCTTTCAGAGTCCATTAGGTACTTCAGCACACCCATCAGTTTTGCCACCAGTCAGTTTGGATATGTATGGGATCCTAAACTACACTGCAGTGATGGTGATCAGAAACACCAAAGAGAAGTCAGAATTCTCACCCCATGAGGAGGTCTGAAGATATGCTGCCTACATTCTGCAGTGGACAAAGCATCAAAATGCCTTGCAAGAAATTCTGCATCCTTTCAACCACCCTGGAGCTGATATTATGAAGCTCCAGTGGGAAAATCCAGTAGGAATCTGCTAAGCAACATAAGTGCTTCACAATTCTGGGACATATTTTTGTTTCTGGAAGCCGTTTTTAAAAATCTGTTTGTAGATGAGGAAATTAAATGCTGAGTTTCACATCCCTCCCCACTCAGATTGCAAGTCTCATCTAATGCACATTTATATAGTCTGATTCCCCTGCTAAGTGTTTCTATTCTCCACCCAATTTGGCAACTAGTGAACAGTGCACAAAATAAATTTAATTGATTTGTACAGGTATTAAAACAGATTATCATCTACACAGTTTTGGAAAGCAGACACTGTGTGTTAGCAGACACTGTGTGTTAGCCAAACAGATGATGCAAACTGTAGTGATTTATGAAAGGTTTCAGAGAGTTGGGTATTAGCAGATAGTAGATCACGTTAGACAGCAAAAGAATTTCACATTTATCCATCAAATGGCAAAGAAGATCCAAACTTAACCATGAGATGCTTTATATATGCAGGAATGATTTATTTAAAACATCAGTGTGGATATTAGGAATCAAATTTTCATACAAAAGCTCTTTGTTTACCTATTCCTGCAAACCGTATGCATGATGAAATGCATCCATTTCCAGTGCAGGCCAGAACTTTCCGTCCAACTACTGACTGCAAATAAACACCTCACCCAGAACACAGAACTGAGCTTATATGTGTAGCACCAGCTAGATATCTCTGCTGAAAATCCATGGCTGCCCACCCTCTGGAGGAAAATATTGACATACTGACATATGGCTGACAAATATCCAATGCAAATATCACCAAATTGCTGCTTCCAGCATGCAGTTAATAAAGGAGAACTCTAGGAGGGCACATTAGCAGTCACTCCCTCTCTTGGAAAGGTTGTTGTCCAGACTATCTGGGAATACTGTCACCTGCTTTGGTGCCTCGCCCCGCCCCAGCTGCCTCTGCTCGTGTGGCATGGGGATGTCAGGATGCCTGTCACCTTGTGCCACCACCCCGACTGAGCTGCAGCAATGGGCAGTGGTGGATGCTCAGGGATGAGCATAAAGTCATGACATGAATGCAGCAATCTCAGTGCAGTATGGACAGTGATGGTTGCCATTTTACAATAAATGAAATCGTGGAATGAAAATGAAAAACCTTGCCTGAAGAAAAAGGAAACAAGCAGTGGAGTTGTCGTGTGAAGAGACATTCTTTTGGGCATGTAAGGAGAGGTTGTTTTTCCAAGGGCACAGGATGCTTTTACACAATCAGGGCTATAAAACTTGCAAAAGAAATTGTATAGCACGTTCTTTAATCAAACATCAATGACAGCTGAATTAAAACATTAGTTAATGGAGCTAGGTCTGAGATTTGAAATTTGTTTCTCTTTGTTCTACAACCCAGGAGATCACTCTTTTTTTTAATGCCTTTCAATGTATGAAATCACTGTAGTGTGATTTACACTGCTTCAGGAATTACGACGGCTGGAAAAATACTTTTCTTGGGTAATAAACTCGTAGTTGGACTGATGTTTTTCCCTTCTACACTAAAAACACAGTCAGATTGTTCTCCTTATCCCGCAATGACAGGTGCACAGCTCTGACCAAAACCCTGTTGTTTCAGCTGATTTTGAAAGATGTCTTTTAAGAACAAGGTAAACTCCACGGAAACGCTCTCCTCTGAGCCTGATGTGCTTGCACAATTACAGACATTGTAGCTTCTAGGCTTTGATCCAGAAAATGCATAAGTGTCTGACTTCAAGAGGGATTTTCATACACTTAATGTTAGTTGCTTATATACTTTGTTGCACAGAAGTCTGAGCACGACGTGTTAGCAATAATTATTGTTCTCTGGAAACATGCAAAAAGCATTCAGGAAAGGTTGAGTTTAGTATTCAAGTGTTGAATAATCTAAAAGCTTATGCTATCATATAACAAATCAGAAAGCAAAAAAATGCAACACTCTGAAATATATTATTCAATTCTAGAAAGGTACCAGAATTTATTTCATAGTCATAGAATGGATTTTATAGCTACATAGAATTCTCCATCACTGAAAACCTCAAAGGACTTTATAAACCAGGACTGAATTTTACCTCCTGGTTATAGAATACATACAGCCGCTGTTTTCAAAACTCTGATCCAATTTCTTACCAGCATCTCTTTGGAACAAAAGTCAAGGCACTGCTTTTGCAAAGTACCATCTGAAGCATCATGTGCAGGTCCAGTGAGGTCCTCTCCCATCCTCTTGCCTAATCTTCCTACCTGCGTATTACTTTCTACATGTTTCCTTCTTAGGTAGTGGAATAAAAGAAACCTGATCAAATTTCAAAGGGAAAAATACTGCATGTATGAATAAAAAGAATAAAATTAAGATTGATTGCAGTAGACTCAGACTTTATCCAGAGATGTTATTGGGATTAGTTTTAAAAATCCGTGAAGTAATGACCTAAAAATCTTGTCAAATAAAATCATATAATGAAATGAAACATTTCCACTGAAATTGGAAAATAACATATTCATATCTGGTACTTCAGTTCTGAAAACAATATCATATAACCTTCAGTGGCTCCAGTTTTAAAGGTGACCTATTCTTATAATACCATAAATTTTTTAGGCAACAGTTATTTCCACAGCAGCCCTGCCTCTGTGGGCAGAGACGTTTGTATTTTTATAATGGCTAAAGTGCAACTATGGCTTTGTCAGGACAATGTAATTACATCAAACACAGATCCAGCCTAATGATGAGAAAACTCCATGACTGAAACAGACGTACCTTTCCTCCTGCAAAATCTAAAACCCACTTAGGTGTTGCTGCAGGTAAATATGTCTTAGAGGCTTTTCTGTCTCATTGTTCACCCATCTATTTGCCATTACTGAAGAAGGGTGTAATGAGAGAGAATTTAAAGTATTTTTTGGACACTGGGCAACACAGACTGGTCTGATCTTGTTTTTCTGAAGTTACTTGGCACTGTGGATCTCTAAATAAATATAAAGTCATTCACAATCAAACAGGCAAGAAAGAAATGACAAGTGTTTTGACAGTCCTCAAAATACTTTGAGGTATTTTTAGCATATTTCTGAGTCGTATTAGCTTAACCTGTAATAGAATATAAATGAGCCCATATGGCAGAGATGTAATTATGTTCCATGTGAGAAATCCCTGTGGTAGATTTGGGGAAAAAAACCTCACTACATGTGCCTTCTGGAGGGCACGATTTACACATGATTACCTACTCATTTGCATTGAGAGGAATATGAAGTAACACAATGCTAACAACACGGTAATGAAAAGGGCAAGCAAAGACTCCAGATCCCTGGGGGTGCTGATCCCTCTGACTGACATCCAGTTAGGAGCAGGGAATTCGTCCCTTTAGGGAGTACATTTTATGAAGCGATCTTTGATTATGTGGGCACAGTAATCATGAGTCTTAATTATTATTACTGGGAGAGAATGGACTACAAATCTCCAGGGAATGTCTCTGTCACAGATACTTTGCCAGTGAATGCTGAAAATTAGTGTTTTCCCAAGGATCATTTTCATTCCAACCTGATATTTAGCTGAAGTTTCTTTGACTACTAGTCATGAAACATTAAATATAGATTAGAGACAGAGAGATGTTGAAAGTTAAAATTCACCGGAGGTGCACACCCGTGCACTTGAGAGACAGCCCCAAATGTTGTCCAGATGTTGTAGCAACAAGGCTGAGGGTTCCCAAGCTGCAGCACAGCCACAACAGAGGAGAAAGTGGATGTTTAGCATTCCACTGGCCTTCTGTTTAGTTTACTTGTAGTGTATTAATTTAGCAGAAAGTCCTAACAGCCTGTTAGCAGTAGATGTTACCAAGTGTACACTATCCTGAAAGAATGAAGAAATTCTTTTATAGCAATAAAGGGAGCAATTCAAAGCATGTAATTGATTTTCCACATTTTAGAACTGTGATAAGACTAAGCTTTAGCAGCAGAAACATATGTTTGCAGTTTTGTCAATGTTCTTCAATGAATCAAAAAAAAGTAGGAACCTATAACTTATTGGTTAGATCGTTAACATGCGCTGGGCATTTCGGTGGCTATTGAAGCATTTGCCAAGAGCATGTCATCTTCTAAAGAGACTCAGAGGTAGTAGGGATTGCTTTTTGCCACAGGACATGTTTTTGTGATTATCTAAAATCATTCTTTTCCATTAGGAGCACCACAGAAGAACATCAAGGCTTTTTTAACTAGCTATTGTCACGTTTGTGTGCTGTCCTTCCTTACGTCCTTTTTAATCTGGAGGGGCAGAGAGGCAGGAGGGCAGGGCTCATTGCTACTCACTCCTGCAGCATTCCCAACTAACCACTGCACACTGTGGTGTCTGACAGCCAGGCTGTTGCCCCTAGTCTTCACATTAACTACTAACTAGTAGTTAGAGTGCTCTCTGGGCCTCCCCATGAACATCCCTGATGATGCCCATCAGAGGAACTCAGAGCAAAACCATCCAAACAAATTTTCAGAAAGGTTTTTGGGCTCTCCTGACACTAGAAAGTAGAAGCACAGAGTGCAAGAACTTAAAGAGGTCACCTACTAAGGCTTGGAAAACAGATCACCTACCCACCCTCAGAAACTTTTCAATTTCAGATTTCTTTCCATCTTGCATTATGAGAAACCTCAGATGCTTAGAAGTTTCTTTGTGAAAAAAGAGAGGACACATCCTCAGAATAACCTATTTACCAGGATATACAAAGGAGATACAGAAAATTTGAGTCCTATTCCTACTCTGTTGGCCTTAGAGCAGACATGTGTACCCAAAACTTAAGTCCACTTGGCATGCTAAGCTTGAACTGCAGACAGATTCTCACTGCATTTCAATAAATAATTGTAGAGTGATACAGGCTGAGATAGTGACACTCATGGGAACCCTTCGGAAAACACAAAGTTTCCAGTAGCTGAGGTAGATGTAGTGGAGAAAAGAACAGAGGTTCATGTCCCCACATGTCATTTGCCTCAATTCTTCTGTTGAAAGACTTGCCAAAGTAAGAAGGAAACAGCTTGGAGGGATGCCTGCCCACATCCAGGAGGGAAGAGGGTGTTTGCAGCATGGGGGTAAGGAAGCCATCTTCTGGCATGGTGAGGAGTTGGCTAGGCTGATGGAGAATCAAACAGGGCAACAGTAGGGCAGGGGGGAAAAATCCCTCAAAGACTAGAAGCAAGCTCATTCATGTTACTCCCTCAGGACAGCACAGAACATCCCCCACAGAGAATGACTTCATAGCTTTGAAACTAGGTAAGCAAGCTTCAGAGAAAGGAAACGGGAATGCAAGAGCCTTTAAACTGAAGTCTAAAGGTTTGAATTTGGGAAACAATGGGAGTAACAACCTGAGTTTGTCACCATCTCATTACACTTGGGTTTCGGGTAGCAGCAGATGACGATTTTGTTTGGCTTTTTCATGGGAAAACATGGGCAGCAGAAATCAGCATCTGAACTGAGGCAGATGCTGTGGTTATGGCCTGGAGCTGGAGAAAAGGGGACAGTAGAGACAAAGAGTCTCTCAGGGCCTCAACAGGAGGGATGGTTCTTCTGCACCACTGCTGTACACCACTGTGGGTGATGCCTTTGGAGTGCCATGCCCTCCTACCACAAAGAGGGATTTCAGAACACCTGAAGTGTGTTGAATGGCTGAGCAACATGCTTGCTGCTTCCTCTGCCACAGGAACCAGCAATCTTTGTACAGCCACAAGGCTTTTCTTCTACAAAGCAATAAAACCATAAGGGCAAAATACGAGTGAACTCATTCTCTTATTTAATATGACAGCATGGAAGAAATAGAAAACCAAACAAAATCCCCAATGGTTGCTCTATCCCATCCCTCCTCCATATGTGTCTCCTCCTTTTCAAAAACTGTGCACGGGGAAAACAAAGAAGGAACGTGGCTACCTTCCCGGGGCTTAGAGAAGCTGCGTGCAGTGACCCCCGTAGGCACCGCTGTTCACATGGATACTTTATCAGCGGCTGCACACACTGGGTCTGCTCCAGATCTCTGCAAATACTTGTGCAAGGTGCAAAGAAATACCATGGGCCATGCAAGGCTCCCATTAGGGAGATGATGGGAATGGAGGGTACTCTGCTACAAATATAACCAAACACTTCTCAGCTATTTCTGGTTTATACTGTCAGTTTGCACTTAAGAACTCCAAACAAACACAGCTCTCAAGCAACAACACAGCTCATCAGACAGCAGCTTTATTTTGACTGCTTCCTAGCCTACTTTTTTGTTTTGGTTTGGTTTGTTGTAGTTTGGAATATAATTTTTTAAAAAGAGAAAGAAAAAAGGGAAAAGATACAGGAACCATGTGTGCTTCATTGCAAATGCTGCTCATGTAATTCTCTTTGAAGTGTGCGGCAAAACTCCTTTGTAGGTTAATGAGAACAGGATCAGGCCCTCCACAGTGAACTTGTGCTGAGAGCAGATAAGATCTTGAATCATTCAGAGCCAAGCATGTTATTTGTGCAACATGGGCAGGCTGAGTCAATCTCTGAATATTTTTAATGGGTGTCATCGTGAAGTGCTAATTCCACAAGTTAAGTTGTTTTGCAGTTTGCCTGTGCCTGCTCTCCAGGCTGCCTTCACAAATGGTACATATCCTCTTGCTGGTTGCGGCAGAAAAGCTATTTGCAGAACTGCAGCAAGAAAACAACACTTCTGAGAAAATATAAAATGTGACTTTTACAAAGAATTGTAAAACCAAATGATAATAAAAATACCTGCTAGACATTCAGATTGTCAGCACACAGAGAAGTAAAAATAGCCCCATTTCAAACAGAGATTATTACTTTTTTTTTTTTTTTTTTTTT
>VYZR01061937.1:5407-22138 GCA_013400675.1 Oxylabes madagascariensis
CTTAGGACTTTCTCACAGATGACCAGGGGAGAGCAGCAGCTAAATGGGATTTATTGGTGTGCATTAGCTCAGCAACCCTGCCTGTACCACAGACAGCTGCAGCACCCTATAATGTGTAAATAGATGCTATAAAAACGTGTGGCTGGAAGAGAGGGGATAACTTTCACCATTCAGCACTTTCATATTCCTAATGGTAATGACTGTTCCCTTATTCCTTTCTCTCATCAGCAACTCTCAAGGAAGCATCAAGATGGCATATTCCAGTACAACAAAGACATCAGGCTCAATTCATTTAAAAGACATATTTCAATAAAGCTAATTTAACATTCAGCTCAGAGGTGCCCTCAGGGATTCTTGTGCCTGCCCTGCATGGCTCTAATACTCAGCTGTAGTCCATGTTTGCACAACATGGGTGTGTAAGATCTGGAGGTGCCCAGTGAGTGTGGATTTTCCTAAAAGACTCTTAACATAAGTCAGCTTTTTATTGCACTGCAAAATACAGTGGTGCTCTGACCAATGTTAGAATGATATAAATTAAATTACATAAAGCAATCAGTTCTTCACTTGTAGTCCAATTTACAGTACTTGCTTCCCGGGTGGAAATTGATAGTAAACTTGATATTTGGATCCTCAGTGGACTCAAAAATGAGTCAGAAGAAAATTACATCTAACATGTTTACAGAGATATCAACCTTCACTGGAAAAATATTTTATATTTTAGTAGTATTCCACTTGTTTCTTTAAGTGATTCAGTGCTTTAANCCTCACTTTAGCAAGGTAAAAATGACACCTGTTTGAGTCTAGTTTACAGGACTGTGACAAAAAAAGCCTCCTTAAATGTGCAAGGGGGAGATTTTAGAACTAAGACCAGATCTATCATGATGTATATGTTCCAGGTACTTTCCATTTAGATTACAGAATGGAAAGTCGATGTTTATGAATGTGGATGTATATTTGAATGATTTGGCTAGGAGGTAGATGTCCCTTCCTGGAGCAAACCCGAGCAGCTCAGGCATGTGTGGTGGGATTCTGCAGCTGCTGGGGATTTAGCCCAAGTGGCTGGGGCTTTTGGAATGGAGTATGCCTGCCTGGGAAGTTCTGCAAGGCAAAAACATCACCATGGTGACACTGGGAAGTTTTAGGGAACCCAGCTTTGTTGCAGTCATAAGGCAAAATGGAGACATGCACCTGGATAAGCCTGACAGCCTATGTCACACTAAAAGGGTCAGAAGAGAAGCAAAGGGTATTTCTTAGATGAGAACAAACCCAAGATTTATCTTAATTTTTTTTTTCTAGATGGTCTAAAAGGCACTGAGGAATCATTGCCAAATCAGAAGGAATCTCAGCAACTACATTAATTTATGTATATATATTTTTATATATGTATAACTTCAGGGCTGCAGCTGCTTGATTCGGCCAGATGTATGGAAACTAAAAATATTTTAATCATCACTCTTGTGGTGCTCGCCTGTTTCACAGCTCTGTGGTACTGCCTGCCATACACTGATGAACACATGAGCCACTAGAAAGTACAAATATATTTGAGTTAATCCCTGCCACCACACAAATGCAAATCCGGAAGAGATGATCCACATCTTTGGATTCAAAATTGATTCTTTTTCTCTTAAATGCTTCTCTATCCATCAATGTCCAAGCATAAATGTAGGAAAGTCCTTATGGATTCATTTTACTCCTGCGTTTCTGTTTACATGCTTCTACAGAGCTAAGAGTAAAAATGTAGCCCAGAGAAATATGGCCAAATCATAGAATGGAACACAAAAAAAATTGAAATTGCTTTTGTCTTTCTTTTGTTTTCTCTTTCCTTTGTACTGATCATCAAAGTGATGGAAGTTTTTTGAAGAGGGAAAAGAAAGAAAGAAAGGATGAAGTGCCCCCACCATCTTCTGCAGTGTCTATCACCTCATAAAAGGCTTTTAAGCTCTAAGGTTCCCCAGAGATGATGCTGTCTTGGCAGAAAGTTCCCACAAAGCCATCTTTGCAATGTGGTGTACGGGTTTTGGTCACCCCATTAAAAAGATGCTATTTCGCTGGGTAACAGCTGACAGGAGGTAGGTTTTGGATGATGACCAGTGTTAATTGTGAGCAGGAAGTGCATCTTTAAGCAGTAAGCTGAAGCAAATCAAGTGGACAAGGCTCACTGCTGCTTGGAAGTTTAAACTGAGGAAAAAGATAGTGGAAGAGATTCAGGTATTAATGCATGGAATATGGAGCTTTATATAATGGAATTTTCAGTGATGTGTGTCAGGATGCAATAAAATTTTACCTGCAGAAAAGCTGGCCAAATTGTAACTCAGCTGACCATAATACAACGTAATATTGTCTCAGAGCAAACCAATCTATCAGCTAGAGAAGCTGAAATAAAAATATTCAAAGCAAAACAAGTTTTAGTAAATCCAATGTCTGCAGATGCCTCTTGTGATATAAAAGGTTATTGTCGGGTACATAAATAGTTAATATTTACAGCTGAGAGCAAGATATGGAGAAGAACCTTTCCCTTCAGGTTTCACTAAAATAAAGCATAGATTTTTAGAGAGATTTCTTTAAATAAGGCTGCAGAGTTCTTCCTTAAAGCATCAGAGGCCTTTCATTGCTTCAGCACAAAAGCTTAGGAACATTCCCCAACAGTTCAGCCTCTGGTGGGAAATAAAGTTTCCACAAAATCAACTTTCTATTCAAGGAAAAAATCAAATCAATTTTGCCCAAAGCATTCAGGTTTCCTTTGGGAAAATCAAAACAAAATATTTTCTTCACTACATGGGCTTGACCCAAACCAAATGTTTCAGTTTATTTTTTAGCTGAACAAGAATATTTTATTTCAACTCAGTTCAACTTGAAACTGCCTCTGGGTGTGCTGTCATGGTGGATATAAATTGCCCAGGAGAATCTGGGAATAAGACAATTTGCATCCCAGCTTGGTTAGCTGGCTCATAAGAAAATATTACTAATTCAACAATATTAAAGTATCATATTTAGAACAACAAGACCGAAGCAACATATCTGGATACTTCCAAACTAAAGTCCTTCACAACTTTTCCTCCCACTAAAAAATTTTGATAAGGGGAAAGAAACGTTTAAACAGGTAAAATCGCACATGAGAAAAATAAATCATTCTGACTCTAATTTCCAGCCAATTAATCATTCCATCAGTTTTATGCCACAGTAATTCCATTGAGCTCCACTGGAATGACACAACCTAAAGATGTTAAAGGTACAGTGTTTCCAATCTGACCTCAATACATGGGTTTAGGCAGATAAAAGATGTGTCTTAAGGTGCTCTGGGTTCTCTCTCGCATTTAATTTTCCCTTGGCACTGTAAGTATGCACAGGAACTTGTAGATCCTGAAATAATAATGTGGTTAGAAAGGATGACATCCTACAAATCCTCAGGAATATGGCAAATCTTTCCAAAACTCATGGATGAATGAGACAATCAGGTTTTCAAAAGCAGGCTATGAATTCAGCTTCAGCTGGGATTGAACAAAGATGGAAACTAGCATTAGTGTGTGGGACAGACATGAAAATTTAGAGTTCCAGTTATATACATATACATATATATATATATGTATATTTTCTTATTACTTAGAAATTATAATTAAACTGAGTAATTCCAGCTTTCCCTTCAGCCCCAACTTCTAATATTCAGTTGTCATTCAAAAGCAATCCAGAGCAAATTAATACAGACATCCAGTTTCACAACAAAGACCCCTACAACACCACACCAGTTACTCACCTCAGATTTACAGTCATCAGGACACAGGGCTCTGGTGCTGCAACACCCAGCTTGCTCAGGATCATCACCTGTGAACAACAAGGTCGAGGGATGCTGTTCCAGCATGGTTTTCAGAAGGCTCATGTGAAGCTGCTCTCACCTCCCTGCAATGCCACGGGTCTAGAAGGCTGAGAGCTCCAGAATGAGCTCAACTGCATGAAAAAGAGAGGAGGGCTTTTTAGTTATTAGTTCTGGTTTGTAATGGCTAGCCTCTGATTCACATCCAACAGCCCCTAATGAATGCACACAGAGACACCAAACTGTCGTAGTCTTGACCACAACACAAATTATTTACATTCCACTTGCCTCACTTTTAGATATCAGAGTGATTGATTAACATCTGCAGTTACTACTACATTTACTGATTACAAAATCTATTCAGAACACCAGACAGCAATAGCAAACTCAGAAACTGGGGAATTTTACACCTGAAACAATCCTGAGAACACCAAATTTGAATTATGTAAACTAGGTTTTTAACTTCTCCTCTTTCAGATGAAAATTATTGAAAAGCAGCATTTCTAGGAAGTGTTTATGTGCACCATGCCAAGCATAAAAACCCTGCCCAAGAGAACAGAATAATGTCCTACAAAAAATTTCCAAGCAGAGCTAGGGAGCAGGGGAGGGGCCGTCATGAATTTGTTACACTGGTGCCTTCCAGAAATCAAAAAGCAACATGCAGTCTGTTCCCATGCCAGCTGTGTTTCTAGAGACTGCTTTCTGTCTGTCGCAGACCACATTATTGCCATTTTAAGCTAAGATTTCACTTAATTTACATAGGCTGGGACAGAGCGCAGCTGTCTGCTTTTAGCGCAGGCGCGCTGCCTGGGATGGCAGGTCACAGCGTGAGTGGCTCGGCTGCTATCAACTTGCAAGCTCGTTTCTTTATAATGGAAGATCACGGGACACAGAGTTTTTCAGAGCTTTACACCTTTAGGAAAAGCAGTGGTGAAGGCTGGTTTGGACATGACTGATCACTTAGGAGTTGTTCCACACGGAATTCTCAAGGTAGAGCTCACGCTTGGTTTTGTAGATGGATGAGAGCCCTGGTACATATTTTTTGTTGGGCTCTGCAAAGATTGGACACTTCTTTTGCTTGATACCTGCAGTGATACTATATGGAAGGCAAACAATTTTCAAGTTCTTGGGAGGAGGTGAGATGAGTGACTTTCACAGTCAAAATAAGGTAAAAAATCCTGAGGTAAATAATACAATAAACTCATGGTCAGTTGCACATCCAACACGCTTTGCTCAAAGACATAAGATTACAGATTGGTTTCTGACATATCAACCTATACAAAACTGGTTTGTGATTTATCCATGCTTCATGTGCAAACCTTAAAAGAATTTGAATATGCCTGTGCCTCAGTTTCACATATGCCAAATTGCTTTCTGTGAGGACAGCTAAGTTTTCAGAAGGCCTTTTAGTAGATACCCACGTGTCTACAGCTACACCAAAGTAAACAGTGCAGTCCTTAAATTAAGAGCTCATGACTGTAGCTGCAAGGGTCTTAGGCAAGACAGCATTCAGCTGGCTTGTACTTCACTTTTATGTTCTTGATGTTCAGAGTAGAGCTGCAATTTTGAATGAGTCATTGTACACCTTCAACCATAGTGTTTGTCAAGGTCCAACTCAGGCCAAGTTTGGAAGAAATTAACTTCTGTAGCTGGTATGCAAATATGACTATAAGTCAATTATCTTACCTTATAAATAGTGAACAGCCAGGGCTCATTGATCCCTCCTGCAGGGAAGCGGACTGTTTGCCAGGGTCTTTCTTTTGAGTCATAGCTCTCAAGGTTACTCCTCGGAGTTGAGAGATTCCTTGACTCAAGAGATTCTCAGTAAGTGATTAATAGTATGCTAAACTCTGAAATCCTAGCTAAGTGACACAAAGGATTGATTGTACACATATAATCCTTGAGACATAAATCGTTGACTAAGTCTGGGACTAAGTTTGGAATTAGGCACAAATAAACTCCCTTCTGAGAAGAATCTTAGAACACAAGGAGGTCTTCTCTGAACCTCGTGACTCAACAGAAGACTCTCTCTCCCTGCCTGTTTTGTCTGACCCTGCCCTCTATGCCATAAATAAACAAGTGCACCTTGTCATCAAATCTTATGAAACCCTTCTCAAATTTACCATGAAGCTTGGCAAAATCACTGGGTTATATCAATAAACATATTGCTACTTCTTTCTTAGGAGTGACATCCATGATACACCCATGACTGCTACGCTATAGCTGTCAGAGCCCAGAGCCAGCCCAGAGCCTCCTAAGAAAACAACAGGACACCTGGGTTGCTCACAAAGGTTGTATGCAGCCCTAGCCAAGAGGTTCTGTGCCCTGTTCTGCACAGTAGCTGCATTCGCAGAAGTGGAGCCCACCCTCTGCATCAGATATATGCTCTCATGTTCATGGGGATGGCTGTGAAATCCTCTGGAGCATGGATGCCAAATTCACTTGGTGAGCACAGTAACCCATTTGGTTATTGTATGAAAGGAGAGAGAAAAGTTCCGCTTCTGGATTCTGGGTGAGACTGCCAGGGCTGAAATACTTCTTGCTAAAATCAGCATTATCACCTTATTTTACCAGTTTGTCAGATAGTCTTCTGGCCTCACCTATGGGACTGGGAAACTTTAGTACTGCGACAACACATTTCCAAGTCCCCCACATGGGCATTAGTGGGAGCTACTGCCTTGTCTGCCTAGTCTTGCTGGGTTCATCTGTGAGTAAAACCGGCTCCAAAGAACTTTACTACGAAAGGCTTTCTGTAACTGTGCCCCACTGATCTGAACGGTCTTCAGTGTGTGTTCTGAGACTCACTTTGGTACGGTTTGGGTCCATGAAGAGATTAGCACACACCAGCTGAGCTGTAGTAACGCTCCATGTGTTTGAAGCTCCCTGGGATCTGCAGCAGGGTTAACAATGCTGCACACAGAGCTATGGGAGCAGCCTGCAGCTCCCAAGGGCCTGCCAGGACCCACAGGTGCCCAGTGACACTGGCACCTCTCTGAGCTCTCTCTGTAATCTGCCTGAGCCTGCCTGTTTAAAGCCATTGCCCTCAGCATGAGGGAAGTCTGCAGTATATTTCAGGATGCTCAGGTGAGCAGCAGACTCACTCAGCCAAAATTTTGACAACTGTAAACCTCAGAAAGTCTGAGAGTTATTTTTTTTTTCAGGTGGCAAATTGAAGAGTTGGCTATTTCTTCATGTGTGTCCTGGCAGCAGAGGTACAAGGCAGAAGCAGTGTCAGGCTGTTTTGTTTCCCCTTTGCTCTATACACACTTTGCTTTACAGGACTGCTTCATTTGGGATGCCTGCTTGGGACAGGCTGCTGGAGTTAGCTATTACATCCATCTCCTGACAAATGAGTATGACATCAGAGTCAGTTCAATTTTTTTATAAATATCTATTGCCAATTTGATTCGCACGTCAGCACAGACCAGACCTAGAGTTAAAACTGAAGGGGACTGAACATTATGCCTGCCTTTTAAGGCTGGTGGAATCTCCCCTCTTTATGGAAAAAACTTCTCACTTACATATTTCACTAGTATCTACCATCGCAAGCCTTAGGTTTTGTCTCTCTCAAGCCTGCATCCTGTAAATCCCTGTAATTGCATGCAGCTGTTTGTGAGCCGTCCGCTGCCAATTGAAAGCGTGCAGTGAAAAAGCCCCCAAGCAGAGAACCTCAAAAATAAATGCTGAAAAAGCTGCTGGTTTGCCAAAAAGACCCTCTCTGTTCTGCCCTCCCCTGCCCTCCTCTGCTGCCGCTACCTTGCAGTTTATGACATCCAGAGAGTGGGAGGTCTGACAATCCGAACAAGGCAGCAAGGAAGAAATCCCATTCCTGTTGCAATCAGTAATTCCTGCGTGGAGGCTGCTTTCTCGTGAGTGTGTGCGCGCGCTTTCTTTTGTGTCACTTCTAGAAGGGTTCTGATATTATTATTACTTTAAAAATAGCTTGCCCTGGGGCGGGGAAATGCACAAGGAAAGAGCCGGCAAGCAGCCTATCTCTCAGAAGAAAAGAGCAAGCCACGCAGCACAGGAACTGGCTTCACTCAAGTGTGCAGTTTAGAAGTAAAGAAACTATTTGAAATACCACCATTGTGGAGGAGGCTGAAGAAAAAAGACACGGAACTGGCTAAACACAGCGAAGAATATGGTAAACCAAGGTGTAAAGTGCATCTATTTGCAGTTTGAAAGTGGGCTCTGAAGTGCAATGTAAGTCTTCCTTAAATTGCATTGTTTTATAATAGTGTCTAGTTTAATTTCCATTCCAAAACCATGCTGGGCCAAAAGGTACAATTAGCTACAAAAATCAGCATGGAGCAGAATGTGTAGTCTCTGATATGAGGCTGAAAATGATTCTGAAATACAACAGAAGAAAGACATTATCAGCCATATTATGGAAGATGCACTATAAATAAGAGCATATTTAATTATTTCAAGAGAAAGATGCTGGATGGAATCATTAATCAACTTTCTTAATAGAGAAGCAAGAGCTTTGCTGTTTAATATGGCAAGCTATTTTAATACTGCTGTGTTTAAAATTGTGTGATTACAGTTACCAATAGCAATAAAATGTAGCTCCAGAGGCGAGTCCTAATGGTTGCAAAAGTTTTGTATCTTTTATTTCTCCAACATTTTTGCTGTCTGAAGCCTCAAGTCCACATTCTCTATCCTACAGCCCGGTTTTGCTTTTCAGCTGGATTTTCAATATGCCAACACTGGACTTCCTATGGAACTGAAAACAAAACATTTCAGCTTTCGGAGTAATTCTGGTGTGCTTTTCTACATCACACTAGTTGCAAAAATACGGTCGACAAAAGATTATGCTCCCTCAACTTCTGGCATGGAGAGCTGAGGAATACAATGCCCAATGGTGACAAAGGGTGATAATTTCCTGTTTTTCACAATTTATCTCTGTGGTTTTGGACTTAGCAATGGATATTCTTTGTGATGGAGACAGCTCTGTGAACCCAACTGCAAACTCCTTCATACAAATAAATCATGAGAGAAGATTCTACAGAAATGTTTATGGAGCTGGAGAAATTAATATATCACATCTCTGCAACTTGACTGTGAACTCTGACAACCTAACCAATCTTTCATGCGAAAGTAACATGAGCCCATCGTGCTGCCCTTCACAGAAGAACTGGCCAGCTTTGCTGACAGTGATAGTGATTGTTTTAACCATTGCTGGAAATATTCTTGTCATCATGGCTGTTTCACTGGAGAAAAAACTACAGAATGCCACTAACTATTTTCTAATGTCACTTGCAATAGCTGATATGCTGCTGGGTTTCCTTGTCATGCCTGTGTCCATGTTAACCATACTGTATGGTGAGTATTAGCTGTGTAACCTACTGCATGTATTGACAAGCTTTAAACATTGCATGCAATAACATCTTGTTGTTATTATGATTTCATTCTCTTACAACAGAAAATTGTTCTCACTTCATATAAGTTGAAATGTCACTGGTTAATGGATGGAACAGGTGACGTACTTGAATGTTTTCCTACTTTATATTTCCAGTTGCAGGCATTTTAAACACAGTCCATAACGTTAGTTTATTACTCGGTTATCAGATGAATTGTCTCAAAGTGTATATGAAGATGCTTTGTTCTTTCTATTGCTTTCAGGTTTTTTCCCTGGCTCATAATTTTCATATTCCCAATGAGAATGTAGAGTCTTGCCAGTTACTTTGCTCTGCAAATATGCACTGAAACACTAATGACTACTTTTAGATTCATAGTAGGCAGCCTCCTCAATTATTTTTAATGAAGTAATACAAATGTAAATAATTTTCTTATCGCCAACACCCTGCTTAGACATCTACTTACTAACAAATGCTGGAATAAATATTGCGGAAGTTAAGAAATGGATGGGCATTAATTCTGCCTGTTTAGTAACATTTACAAATGCAAAACTATTATTCCTTAAGAGAAGTTTTTAAAGTTAATAATGACTCACAGTTCAAGCCTTTGCAGGTGATTAATAGCAGACCTTTCTTCTCATTTTCACCAAAATAATTTGCAGCACAGCTCACGCAGGAACAAGCAGCACCCTATGTGTTCAGCACCAATTTTGTCAGGCTGTTACTGCCCTAAACTTCATAAATGAGTCTTCCAGAGCTACAACTGAATTGCTGCAGTTCAAAGAGAAGCTAGACATTGTCAGGAGGAAATTGAGATTGTTTGAAAAGATTTCTATTACTTCAGTACTTTGGGACTTAAGGTTGAAACGTGAGCCTGTGACTTAAGGGAAATTTAATCCAGAAAATGGGAAGTTTATTTTCCATTTTCAGTACACAGGTCGCCCCAGTAGCATTTGCAAACTGCATTTGGCATCAGTGATGGTGCAACACTGTGATTTACCGTATTAGCGTGTGATTGTCTTTGGCGGGAGAAACAGCGTGAATCAGAAATCGTCCGATGGGTGAGATTTAAGTCGTGCGTGATTCCCTGAGACAAGCAACAGGGACTCCTGCTGGCCAGGCTCCGCTGCCGAGGGAAGAGACGCCCGAAATGCGCGTCTCGGGAGGGATTTGGGGCTGGGGCGCTGGATGCCTTTCCCGCACGGCGGGAAGCGGGAGCCCCCGTCCCGGGGAAAGGCTGCGCCGCCCTCCTTGGCACGGCCGGGGCGCGGGAGCCGCAGGGCACCCGGAGACATAGGGGATGGGCCGTGCTGGCTTTGCCTCCTCTCTCCCTGCTTCTTCCCTTGCGGGAACAGGAATGGAAGCAGCAGAACTTGGGGTGAAAAATCATCTGGCGGCACACACTGGTAGCAGGAGAACCGTCTTGGTGTGGTGCACTGTGAACCTCCAGGATGATGGCATGGAGGGAAACCTCCCCTTCCACAGGAGCATTTTCTTGGCCACAGCTGCTCAGCTTCAGCCACATCCCCTACGTTGACAGTCTTGAGCTCAAACTGGAGGCCTTTGCGCACACCTGCTCAGTCAGGACACCTCCAAGGCTGTGGAACAAGAGCGCTCCACCAGTCCTTCAGCAGCCCCTTGAAGGCGTATGGTGATTGCTTAGCTCAAAGGAGAGATGATTTTCTTCAGAGCATCATAGCTACTGTGGGCAATTCTGGTTTGGGTGCCCAGCCATGCCAGCCGCGTGCCTGTGCCAGCCTGCACCCTTTGGGCTGGGCAGGGTTCTCCATCCACCCAGCAGCCCCAGACTCTGCTGGAAAAGGCAGCACCCAGTAAGTCCTGCAAAGGTGGACGTGTCTACAGAGCAGAAAACTTCCTGGAGGATGTTATCTACACCCTTACTAAGGGTGCACCTTATTGCATCCAGAGTTTTCTCCTCTTGTATACTTCCCCCTTTCTTGAATCTGTAGTTGCTAAGGAAGTTTATCTGACAGATGCTGTTTTATCCCTGCCCCATCCTGGTTTATTGCAAAGACAAGAAGTCTAGAAGGATATGACAAATGTGTTCCCAAAGGTCACTGAAGCAAGAGAACAGATGTATGTTGTCAAGTGTAAAAATATTTTAATGGTTTTCCCTTTGTAGCCTGGTCTGGCAGAGAGATGCTACTGGGAAGTCATGCCCCTGAAAGCCAGCCATCACATAACACACTCCAGGGACCAGATTTCCCAACAGAAGACCAGAAAACATGATAAAATACATCCATAAATGCTGTATGGCTTCTCAGGGTCAGCTTGTATTACAGCAACCCAAGAACACCAAGAAATAGGTCTCCTCAGTACTCACTGAGACTAAATGTAATTAGGCACAGACCTACCTCCTCCACCTCTCCTTCCATTCCTGCTGTTGCAAATCTTGTACTGTATCTCCAAAGGAGACAGGCACTCCCTGAAATACTAACATATTCTCACAACATGAGCTTTGGCATTGCCCCATGCCACACTATCATGGGCAGCTTGGGTAATATGCTCTAAATCACTACAAGATAAGGACTCAGACAACTGCAGAACTTTCTCCAAAGAGAGCTATTAGTAGTTCCCTGCAGGAATAGAAGGGCTTTTTACTGGGGATCCTGCAGGGCTCTGCTTAACCTGGGTCTGCTCAGTACTGTTCTGAACAACATGTATAGTGTATGGAGTGAGAGCTTACACAACTTTCCAAAAGCACCAAGCTGGGAGAGGTTACAAGCACTCAGAGGGACAGGATGAGAATCATCCACAAGAATCTGGACCCCTGAAGAGAAAGTCTGAAACCAAAAAATAACATTCAGTGAGGATAAGTGCAAAGGTAAAGAAGCAAACCAATTTCTGCTGGTGAAATTTGTCCAGGTTTCAAGAATACTGAACAAGACCTGGCTGTCAAAATGTATCATTAGTTAAACATGCTTCACTAGCATAATATTTTCATACAAAAAGCACTTACCATTCCAGGTTGTATAAGTAAAGACATTTTCTTCAAGAGCCATGAAGAAATCTTGTATTTCACTTAGCAGTCAGGCGGCCTTTGCAAGAATACCAAGTCCTGTTTTAGTCACTGAATGATATAAAAGATGCAGATAAATTAAACAAATTCCAGGGCAGAAAAAGAAGAAGGAAAAAAAGTTTTAAAAGCATGATCTGTAAGAAAAAGATAAAGTACTAGGCTTTTCTTAGACTGGAAGACCAAAAAATAAAAGCACAAAGCTAGGTAAGCCATGATAGCCATCTCCCAAGAGCTTTGGGGAAGGAAAGTAATCAATTAATCTTCATAGGTAGTGGAAAGAACAAGGAAAAAGTGAGGGCTTAATTTGCAGCAAAGAAGCTGTAGGTTGGATATTGGTAAACACTGATGCAACTCCTTTGGATTGCATTCCCTGGAGGAGCCTCTCAATATTCATTGGCAGAGGGAATATCCTTATTTAGGTATGTGGTAGAGGCCTAAAGACAGGTGAGATAAATATCACTGGTCTGCAATAAAATCATTTTTCTTCTTTAGCTTCCATTAAATCCAAAGTTTTATTTTCAGAGTTAAGGCAGCGTTGCATATCAGCAGGTGTTGATAATGCAGTAATTACGTGGATAAAAAGTCCTAAAGCAAATTTGAGAACTTGCAGATTTACAATGACAAAATTGCTTCTCTTTTCATAGATTTACTGCCAAAAATGTTTAATCATAGCACCAAGCACTAGCATTATGCAAATAGAATTAAAAAGAAAAAACATATGCTGCCTGTAGCCTCAGAAAGAAGCAGTTAACCCCAAAAGCTACAGTTAGAAGGCTGCAAACAAATAAAAATATTTTCTTAAAACAGTGTCACGCAGCTTCTAAATGTATCACTTACTACTACTTGGTACTTACTACTATCCTCCTAGAAGGATATATGTACTAAGACACGTGTCACAACAAAAGATATATGCCACATCTTTAGCTGATGCCAACTTTCTCTTGTGCAGGATACGAATGGCCTCTACCTAGAAAGCTCTGTGCCATTTGGATCTACCTGGACGTGCTCTTCTCCACCGCGTCCATCATGCACCTCTGCGCCATCTCACTGGATCGCTACATTGCCATCCGAAACCCCATCCACCACAGCCGCTTTAACTCAAGAACTAAGGCTTTTGCCAAAATAATTGCTGTTTGGACCATATCAGTTGGTAAGTGAGGCAATATTTCAGCATGTAATTGCAGATTTCCAGCCTTTGAGAGGATTTGACATACATACTGCAGTCTAAAATGTTATTCTCTGCCTGCAGTATTTTACTTCCCACAGTCTAAGAAGTGCAGTAATGTAGTAATTATGCAATGGAAATCAACGACAATGGGAAATGGAGAAGAACTGAGCAGCACTGAAAGAATATATATCAGCGATAGCATGACTGCATTCAAGTTTATTTTAAAGATGTGTTGATTTCCCATATTGATGATCCATCATTACCTAAACATCTGAAAAGAAAAAAATATATATATCAACTGAAAAAAGTATTTCCCTGTTTTACATAAGTCAGTTGTTCCCAATTTCTTATTTGGGTAATTTGCTTAGAGATTTTTCTCATGGGCAGATCTCCTCTGCCTTTCTCGGTGTGTATGATGGGGAATTTATGCATCCTATTTAGGAGACAACAGATACTGTGTACAGTGAGAATGAGAGGATTCTCTCCAGAGGACAGTTCAGAGTTACAGTCTAAAATAGGTGTTGTGAATGACCCAAACCTCTTTGTGTACTGGCAAAACCCAGAGCCTCGAAACTAGGCAGGGGAATCTTTCATTCCCATGGTGGCAGCATGTCCAGAGCAGTCTTGTGGCACGGGAGTTGGAAGAGTCTGGTGTCTGATGCCGTCTGGGATTTCCTCACACACGAGGGGTGGAGGTTCTCAAATGCTTTGAAAACACAGTTCCTTTTCATTGCTTGTGGTTTTGTAGACCCTTGAGCATTGGCAGCTCACTTATTCAGAAGCAGGAAAAATTCACTCTTTTGCCCTGGAAAAGATGTGAGCTGTCAGCAAACAAAGGTAATTAGCTCCTTCCTTGGCTATTACAAATTATTGCAAGTGGTAACTGTGGTCCCTTACCACTCTTCTCAGAGGAGAGAAAGGAGATGATGCCTAACATGCTGCCAGCCTGGCACTCTAAATCATCTCCTGACCTCCCTCTTGATCCTGGCCCACAGTCTGAGAAAAAGCAGTCCAGGATTGTTAGGATAAAAAGTAGCTGCACAGCTAGAAATCGTGGGAGTCTACACTTAACAGGACAGTACTGCATTATCCACGACGTGATGAGGTTCAACAACATCTGGTTCTGGGGTGCATTCAGCTGATCAGATGTAGATGTCTAGCACAGGCCAGGTGAACCCCACCCTAAAAATACCTAGCTCTCAACAATAAAGGAAGCCTATAGCAACGAAGATGTAGATGTCTTCATTTAGATTAGATGAATTATATCTTGTCTCTTCTACAGTCACATTTTTTTAATCCAGTAGAAAACATATTACGTACTCTGTCCAGTTTTTCCAAGTGCAACTATTTTCAGGGCATATCTCTATATAGCATAAATAAGTCAAACATCCCTTAAAATAGTGCATACTGTGTTTGTCTGCACTTGTGTGTGGTGCCTTCTGCTTAGTGTGTGGAATTACTGCCCTGGTTAAACACAAATTCACAGAATGGTCAGAATGACCATTCCAGGGGCAAACCAGTGGTCCACTCTGCTCAGCATCTTTTCTCAGACAGGGGCTTACTGACAGAGTATCTGAATTAGCTTACTGTTAAAAGGAATCCAGAAATAAAGTGTTATTTTAGCCCTATTAGTTAGAACATGGTTTATGTACTGTAGCAGGAGGGTTTATTTCTTTGATAGCTTGATATTTTGTTTCAAAAGTTATGGGTTTTCTTTGCAGTAATAACCAGTAACAACTGTTGTAAAAACATCTTTTCTGCTCTCTGGAGAAAATGTNAATGGGATGCACTTCAGAGAACAGATGAAAAAGCAAATACATAGGAAGAAGCTATAAGAAACTGATGCGTCAGTCACTGCCAGGCTGGACTATGTTTGCACTGTGCCATATCGCTACATTAATAGAATAAAGAAAAATGACAGTATTATAAGGAATCTTGACAGATCCCAGATCACCAATGCAGTCTGCTGTCAGTCAGTCATCAACCCTTATCCTCCTAATCTACCACCATCCAGCTAAGAATATGTAGGAATGGGTTTCTGAAGGTGCTTTCTATATCACTTACTAACAGGAAATGCTTTCTGAACAAAGAGGTGCTCCATGTATCATTTACCAGGCTCTCAGTGCTACTTAGAGTGACAGGGATATAAATTATCTAACTCTCTGCATTTTCACACACCTATGGCTAAGAGCTCTCACTGGCATGAGTGAGGTGAGGATGGTGAGGCACTGGCATAAATTGCCCAGAAAAGCTGTGGATTATCCATCCCTGGAAGTGCTCAAGGCCAAGTTGGATGGGGCTCTGAGCAACCTATTGGGTCTATTGCAAAGTGTCCCTACCTGTGGCAGGGCAGTTGGAATGAGATTATCTTGAAGGTCNTACTGTTAAAAGGAATCCAGAAATAAAGTGTTATTTTAGCCCTATTAGTTAGAACATGGTTTATGTACTGTAGCAGGAGGGTTTATTTCTTTGATAGCTTGATATTTTGTTTCAAAAGTTATGGGTTTTCTTTGCAGTAATAACCAGTAACAACTGTTGTAAAAACATCTTTTCTGCTCTCTGGAGAAAATGTCTTCTAACAGTGATAAGAGGAGTCACAGATGTTACTTATTATTATGGCAAGTGATAGCAATGTGGTCCCTCTTTATATAACTCTGAAAAATACGACTCCATATTTTATTGGAAACCACTCAGGTGTGGCATGAGTGAAGAGGACAGAGTCTTGCTTTACTGCAGCTGGATTAGGACGTGTAAGAGAACAGTGGATGTCAGGAAAATAGGAAGGGTTATAGGATAACTCCATCTCATTCACACATTTCATATCACCAAAACAGTGAGAAGGTTAAATAGGTACAAATTAACGTAGGCAAGCACAATTAGGTNGGCCAAGTTGGATGGGGCTCTGAGCAACCTATTGGGTCTATTGCAAAGTGTCCCTACCTGTGGCAGGGCAGTTGGAATGAGATTATCTTGAAGGTCCTTTCCAACCCAAATCATTCTATGGTATCTGGCACAGACAGAGCTGGTGTTGGGCACAACACACCCTCCACAGCACCTGGTGTGGCTACCATCTCACTTACAGACTCAGATCCAAGGTTTTGCTCTCCGGCCTCAGATAAACACCCTTTGACTTCCCCATGTGCCCACAGTTTGCAGTTGAGCTGATGACCTGTGAACTCTCGTGAAGTATGAGATGGAGGGTAAAAAGCAAGCGAAAGAAATAAAAGATGCTGTGTTCCCCTGTGCAGGCATTCATTTTAGCAGAGGAAGAGGGGGGAACAGCCAACAGTTGTGTGTTGGCAGCACATTTAATCAGTTCCACTGACCATGCAAACAGCTCAGGCTGAACTGAACA
>VYZR01061960.1:0-18434 GCA_013400675.1 Oxylabes madagascariensis
ACTAAAACTTAAGGCATCAAAGGTTTCTGAGACTGCAGGATCTATGAGCACCATCAGAATGGGGCATCATTTCTGTGGACCAAACCTAAGGGTCAGTGGAGAGCACACATGTACATGTCCCTCCTGGGACAAGAAAGTGTGAGATTTCAAATCCACAGTCACATTAGCACTTTCCAGGACGTTAATGCTTTTGACATGCTGAACCTGGGAGCTTTTTCCTTCCAATTTTAGATTACTCATTGAAATCTCTATTGCAACTGTGGACCATGAGTCCATAAAAGGTGATGGGGGTAGTGAACCCTTATAGATTCAGTTTTAACCTGAGGCTTGATTTTGTTTCACAGGTCCCTCTCACACACCTCTGGGGTGTGTAGTTTGTTAGTTTTGAGCTAGGCTAGGGCTGAGTTTCCAATTACAGCTTAGGGATATCCAAAGAAGTAGAGGAAAAAAAAAAAGATTATTCAATCTAACATGGATTCTTTTACCAGGAAGTGATAAAAGCAGACGTGACAATTGTAATCACAAAAGGAATTGCTTCTAAAAGTTTTGAGCAGCTAAAAATACAGCGGAGAGGAGAAGGAGGAAGGATTTAGGACAAAAGCTGGAATTGAACCTTAAGCATAACAATGAGTATCTACATTTACTGTCATAAAGATCTTCTCATCAAAAGCATGTGCTAAAAGTCCCAGTGCATACAGAAAACGCTGCACTATTTTAACTGGTCTATTTTGGGCCCACTTCATAAGGATGCATTGGTCACAGTGGACTTGTGGGACTCACTTTTTGCTCATATCTCTATATGAAGAGACAACACTTCTCACAAATGACAGTAAAGGCCAGGGTATTTCATCCAAGATTTTATCTTTTGTTTAGTGGCATTTTGGCTTCAGTTTCACTGTGCTGTTGACAAAGACATTTGAACATTTTTATTGATTCAGGGATCTGGGCACTAAGACTCATCTTTATAGTTCAGTTAAAAGTAAATGTTTCAAAATTTAAAACTCCTCATGCAGCTTTTAAACTTTATTGGCTGAAGACTGAGTGCTGTAAAATGATTTTTTTTCATTAATGGAAGTTCTATTTCACAGAAAACGGTAACCATTAACTCTGCTTGCTGAGAGCAAATGAACAGAATCAGACCTGCTCTATGAAAAGGAGGATTTGGTCACCATAATAAAAGTACAAATTTTCATATCCTCTGTTTTCTCAAGACCTGCTCATTCCTAACTCCTGGGTTTTACTACACAGTCATATGTTAACAGAGGAATCAGTTTGCTCATTTTAAATGCAGCTGGAATGAAAAGGGATACAGGCGGAAACAGGAATGAATGAAGGACAACTTGGAAAATAGTTTTTTCCTCTTCTTCCTGTAGTGCTTGTGTACTACCTGGAAGGAACTCAGGAGGTTATCCATGGTAGCATCAGTTACATCCCTGTCCTTCCTGGCTGCTGTTTTTCTACTCTTAAAAGCATCCAGTCTGGAGACCCAGAATTTCTCCAGTCAATCCATTACAGGGCTTCATAATCTTAATATCACAAAGATTGGGCTTTTTTCCTTGGTGTCTAATAAGAATAGTCCCTATTCCAGCTGAAGCCTCTCTTTACCTCTCTATCTCACTACAGGATCTGTGTTCTGCTATTTGTAGTAACCCTTCAGATATTTAAAAACATTCTCAGCAGTCACTCCTATCTCCTTTTCTTTACAGTAAGGAAATGCAGTTTGTCCAATCCTTCCCCCACAGGTAATTTTTGTTGTACCTGTGGGGGTTGCAACAATGCTCTGGATCCTCAGCAGATTATTAGCATCTTTCTTACATGCTGTGACCAAACTGAACTAAATGGGTCTGGATTCATAGATAGACAAAATAACTACAGCACCCAGAGTCCTGTGCCTCTTGAGTGTCTTTTCTAGCACTGGTACTGGGCACACCACAGTCCCCAGACTCTGTGACCTCCATATGGCATCTGAATGATCCCAGGCATGCTCCAACAGCTTCTAGCACATACCTGGCATCCCTCCAAAGAGACCTAAAGGCCTCTTGTCTCCACTTTTTATAATGATGATGTTTTCAGTGAGAACCAGGCCCTGAATTAATCTTTGTTCCCCTTTTCACTCCCAGATCTCACAAGGATGCGCCTTGTCACTTCTTGAGCTCTCCTTGTCTGCAGAACACAAAATTCTTCACACGAGGGAAGAGCATGTGGGAAGGTTTGAGAATTCAGCAAGTTCTCCTCACGTAAATCATCTAACATTTCTCACAGTGTCCTTCAGCTGCTTGAGAAGTTATTATCCCCGTCCTGCTTTACTGCATGCTATTCCTGCAGCTTTCTTGAGAAATTTTCTATACTGAACACCTATGAAGTAGCTACTTGGTCATCTGTGCATCTTTGTCTCTGTCTCTAGAGTTGATGGAATTGTTGAGAAAATGGTTTTTGGCAGTGGCTTCTTTTAACAGACTTGAGCCCCATCACAAAATAGAACAGCTTCAAAATTGCATGGGCACTATCAGACAAGTGCAATCGCTGGAAGAAGGGATAACAGTTGTGCACTGTTCCCCAATGACTGCTTTTCACATGTGTCTGTTCTCTCCCCCTGTCTGGCTCTAAAGTTTGGCTGCAGGAATTGATTGGAAGGGCTGGGAGAGAGCTGGTTGTGGCTGATGGAAGCCTTTGTGGGAGCAACAAAGTTGGATGGGTGGATGCACTACAGAAAGCTCAGGGTTCAGGACTTGGGGGTTAGGGTGGGCTAAACACTTACACAACTCCTCAGAGGGCAAGGTATAGGAAAAGGTAAATAAATGTCTTTGGACCATTTAGTAATAGTTGAACTAGTGTGAACGTGGAATGAAGGCAGGGCAGACAGGGTCTGAGTCTGCTCAGACATGAGATGCTCCAAAATGCCTCCAAATCCACATGGGGTTGACATTTTCATGGCTGTACCCACCACTGACTGTCAAATGGTCTGAGCTCAGCCCCTCTCTGACACTCAGGCTGTTCCTCAGCATGTAGCATGGACATGGCCTAAAAGCATCTCTCATTAGTTCAGACATCCCTTAATTTTGTTGAGTCCTGGAGGTTAAATAACCAGGACGGTCAGAGTGCAGCTCATGGTGTGCTGACCACACAAGCAGACGTGTGCAAGTAAACCAGAGAGCCACAAGAGCACAGAGCTGGACAGGATGGGTTATTAAAATACTTATCCAACATGCTGGCAGGATTTTTCAGCTGTTGCTGGTGTTCACACAGATGAATTTAATGCTAGCTTAGAAATTTCTTCCAGAGCAGTACTCACGCCCATGAAGTAGAGACGTATTTTGGGAGGGAATAAGACACTCGAGCGGTACCTCCCCCTTTTTCCTTTGGGATTTGCTGCTTCCAGCTCACCCCGGCCCTCCCTCGGATGGCAATCCTTGTTCCTGCTGTGCAAACCTGCGCGGCGTGCCCCCTCAAAGCCCCAACGCTGCCATAGGAAGGGATGTCAAAGCCAATATTCTCCTCCCAGGATAACAGGGAAAAAGAACAGCCCTTCACCTTGCATTTAAACTCCCTAAAGTAAGTGCTAAATAAGCTTGAAACTGCCTGTTGCGTGTGTTCCGTGTGGGAGCGGGGAGGTCCGAGTGACACGCGGGTGCGCACCTCCCTTCCTTGGCTGACCTGGGATCCCTCCCAAGGATCTCCCAGCACCCACTCCCTGGCGGGATGGCATTCCCCCGCGAAGGAGTGATCGCATTACCCAGGCCCCTTGTGTAATTCTGGTTCCCAGCAATTGTTTTCTGGTGACCTTTTATTGTTAACAATTAGCGCTGGAGCCGGAGCGCAACGAGGGTAAGCATATTTTACATCCTCCTCAAGCAAACAAAAAAGCTGGGTGGGCACGGTCTTGTTTCCTGGTTCACACCCATGACTCCTTTGTGTCTCAGATCTCCTCCCACCATGTGTCATAGTCAGCAAACCCACTCCCTTACCTTTTGGCTCCCAGATAGAGTGACGTCTTCGAGGGATGCGTAGGCATGCTCAGTGTATCCCATTATTTCCTTTCACATCCTATAAGAACACTGCCTCTCCCTAATACTCAGTCTTTCCTTATCCACGAGGCCAGAAATGTAAATCCCTATGCAGCAGAGTGCAAAGAGTGAGTTTGAAGGATGGCTTCTATTTATTTAAATGTACAGGCTATAAACACCGCCCTCCTACGCTATGTTTTGGGTTCTTGCATGTATTTCCATACAGTAAATATCTTGACAGTTCCCTCTGCTCGACCTCAGTGATACACACACATCCCTGGAGGCACAAACACATCAACAGTCTGCTAATCTTCACAAGTAATAACATAGATTTTTCTTCTCTCTCCTCACTCTATTAAACTACATTTGGGGAGAAAAGGCGTAGTTGGCCGCCTGCTCCAGACCAGTTGTGGTAGCCCAGGAATATAACCAGCTCCTGAGCTGAGGACCCTTCCCAGATGTGCTCTTCACCAGTAAGTCTTTGTCTTTCCTGTGGGGAAGAAGGGAAGATGGGGAGGCAAAAGGTCAGGGAAAGACACTCCAACCTAATCTTGTTTCCTGCATTATGGTGTGTGCGTGTGAGGGGGTGTGTAGTGGCCAGAGGGGGGGACACGACATTAACCAAACAGTGATTCTTTTAGGGTACAACAGGCAATTAAAAACAACAACTCGAATTTCTCCTGCAGTCTGTTGGCAGCTGCCAGGCTAGCTCATTCTTTCTGCGGAGAGCTTTACTTAGCAGGTCTGTGCCGTGACTAACGAAGCCATCTCTCCACTGATTTCCAGACCTTTTGGGAAGGAGCCCGGCTGCAGCTCCCTGCGTGGCCCTCCCCTCCTCGCAGGCTCCTTATGGCCACCCTGCAGGTCCCTCCCACTGCCTGCGCTGCGCTCGGGAAAAGTGTGAGAAAATATTTCTCCCTCAAATCTGCTTTCGGGAGAGCGCAGCCTCGCGATGACATTTAAGGACAGATTTTTCTGGGGCACTTCTCGTTTCATCCGAAACGTTTGAGAGCCGCTTCCTTGGCAATCCTCTTGCCTTCTCCTCGGTGGCATGTTACCTGATCTCTTCCATACCCACTGGCCGCGAGGAGAGGCACGCGTTTCCCCGGTAAAGTCATAGTTAAACTAAACATTAAACTGTCCAAGAACTGACTTCCTCGACAGCTCTGATTCAGGCTCCCAAAAATGCTCTGCACAGTGAATCATGCTTCCTTCTGGAAATGACAGAACTTCCTCATCATGGTGTTCTAACTTGCCCTTTCCTCGTCTCCGGTGCTATCAGGAAAGGATTGAATTGCATGCCACATTTTTTTCCGTGGTCGGCAGGGAGATGCATCCTTTTTGAAGGGGAAGAATTTCTATGAGTCAAAGGATGACAAACTGAAAATTAGTACCAGCCGCAGAAATAAATGACAAACAACATAAAGCCCCGTAGAGGTGGCCAGTGGGTGTTTATTGGCTACTTGCCTTTCTGGCAACTTGAGTAGCCTAACAATCGACAGGCAAACTTGCTTTTCACCACCGAAAGCCGGAGCAAAGTTGAAACTGCCAGTATTAACTCTCTGGTTATCTTTCCTGTGCTTGGTTTGACAGGTCTTGTCTGCTTGCAATTCAGGTAAGGTGGGGCAGTGCATGAAAGGTCCCAGAGTCCATCCCAGTCCTGAAGGACACACAGCAAGGGTGTGGGGAGGATAAAGGACAGTGCTTTTTGGGGCTTGTTCCAATCAGACTCACACAGCAGACTGGTTCACAGGCATTGTGGTGACAGAAATTTAGAGACAGTTTGATGCACAGGACTTTGAAATCAAAACAACAACCCCCTGCTTCACCCCCACCCCCCGCAAACCTCTATAATTGCTGAGCAACACGGAGTTGGGGTAAACACCTGACCATATGGTAAACGATGACTTGCACTGGAAATCAAATTTTTTACAGCTCTTTTTGATTTGCATACAAAATTTAACTCCCTCCGAACCAGTGCAGGTGAAAGCCCAAGATGCACTGTCATGATTAGTTGCCAGGCTCTGGGCATTCCTGGAATGAAATCCTGTCCCAAACCAAATCACTGGCAAAATCCCAAATAGATTTTCAACCTCATAATATAATAGGAGGGACTGGACATTAAAAACTGAAGAGTGATTGAAATATAGGGGCAATTACTGTGCTTTCCTTAGAACAAACTTACCTTCTTTCCCTAGCCATATTCCATAATCAGCAAAGCACTATGTACTTAATAGGGAAGAAGAGTAAATAATACCAAAATATGTAAACTTTCATGCATTTTATGCAGATGAAATGCATTTTTTCAAGGCTAATTTAGGAGCATTTATTGCCTTTGAGACTTAAGTTTTATATTCCTGCCCTTTGCATTGTCCCTGAGAAATGGTATTGTTTGTGTATTGACATTTCATTATTTCAATGTGGTTCACACTTGCTCTTCATAGCAGATGAAATACATTAGAAAGAGGCATGAAGAAACAAAATAAATGTTTAATGCATCTGAGCCTTTTTGGGATTCCCTGTTGCACCAAGTAGGCTTAGAGCACACCTAAGGTGGAAGTCAGGGAATGTAGAAGTGGAAGAAAACTCCTGAACCATCAAATTCAGTCACAGGTGGCACATAAAAATACTCCATAGAGTACTTTTCATAAATGGGTCAAGTTCTACCTGAAAAGAAGTCAACTTGTTGCTTCTTGAAAGGCTACCCCATGCCTTACTCCTCCAAGTTATCTTTTTCTGATTTCCTCCACATGCTTCTTTGTGGCCAGAACAATCTTTGTGGCATCTGTTTTAACTCAAAACCCACTAGTAACAATAATCCATTACTTAAATATAACTCTTCCAGGCAGCAGCTGATTCAATCGCGGGAGTAAAAAAATATTCTTAATAACAACTAACAGTCAGGTCCTTCAAATACATGTATTAGAGACCAGGGTAGCACACAGAATAAAAGCGCCTGCTCATTCTTGACCCTCAAACCATGATCCCTTAGCAGACTGATGAGGAGCTGCAAGGCAGGGGGATAGGTATTGAATCCCACGGACTGATCACGCTCAGCAGTTTTGCAATCAGATTGGGCCTTGCCAATTTGCTGACTCATTTCCTTTGGTCCCTCGGATGTAAAAATGAGAGGTCTCATCCCACTGCCACTCTACAGGGTATGCCTCATCGATGGAGTCCAAACCAAAGCAATCTGAATCTAATGGGAAAATTCACACATCAAAAGTATGTAGACTCATAGAAATGTAATTGAAACAACACTCAGAAAGGACATTTCGGGTTTTTTAAATTCTGATGGTTTGAAAACTGTAGTCTTAATGCAGAAAGGCTTATTTTAAACCACAAAGAGAGCTGTGGGAATTAGAAATTATCTATTTTCAGCAGCAATGTCTGTTGCATTTTTTTATCCATTTGTCTTTCAGATGAGAGTTTGAGCCCAATTTTTGTACAGCTGTTGGCAAACCTCCCCTTGACTGCAGTGAAAGAGGCTGACTGCTCACGTTTGTAGGATTCTTCAGATGTCTTCTGTCACACAACAAGCACATGCAAAAAGAACTTGTTCAAGTTGGATGGGCTACAACACAAGACCAAGGTCTCATTCCCAGGGAAGGGAAGACTTGGTTTACAGGAGGGTGCAAAGCTTCCATGGACAGGAGAAGAACACCAGGGTTAAAGGGGCATTTTGAACAGGGGAAAAAGCAACAGAGCAAGACCAGGTCTTGTCTCTGTGGCTGCAAACCAGAGAACCTGAAGGCACCAGTGGTGGCCAGAAGAAGTTTTGGAGTTGGAGAAGTCAGACTGTAGTGGGGAGTGGAGGACATACTCCCAGCATCAAAATGTCTCTTATAGCTCTGATGGGTCATAAAAATGCTCTGTGTTTGGGTTGGTTGTACAGCACATGGTACTTATCAATGGTGACATTCATGAATGTAACTGCACACAGTGATTATGGATTTAGGGGGCCTGTTCACTCTGCTCCCACACCTCCCTTCATATCTGTGAATACCACAGTGAGTAGAAAAATACCATGAAAATTCACAGAAAGGCATTTCTCAAAGTGCAAGCCTGGGAAAGGAATAATGCAGCTCCACCGTGAACGGCACAAGAAGCTGTGACATATCTTCAGAAAAACTGTCAAAATCAAAACTGCAAAACTTTCCCATCACTTCCAGTCCACAAGCTGATCTCTCTTTTCTCCTACAGACCCACATGTGTATGAACACACAACCATGGTTATGAGCTCTCTTTCCAAACAACTCCTCCCCCTACTCACCCCCTTTTCTTCTGCCCTGTCCACATGCACATGTTCTGGCTCTTATCTCTTCTGCTCACGGACAGACTGACTGCCCCTGCACACTCACAGGTGGAAAACAAAGTTTTCCAGGACCAGCAGGGCTTCTCCATGGCCAGCCAGCTGCTGCCACCCAAGAAGACTCAAGGAAGAAGCTCCTGCCAACCCTGAGCTCCTCCTGGTTATCAGGGTGCTGCTGACTCCTCGGCTGTGGACTCAGCCACTGCAGTCCTGTGATTCCCCACCAGCTCTGCAGGGCTGGAGCAGGTCACCACGTGCCTTCAGAGGGCTGTGGTTGTGACTGTGTGCTCCTGGTGACTCACTAGGAGGTCACCAAATGAGCCAGATCCCGAGCACTGAGAAACTCTGCCAGCCCTGTGCAAATGAGAGAAAAGAGAGGAAGGAAGTTCTGTTGTTGCATTTTTTCATGATGACCAGTGCTGAGTCAAAAAAGAGGGCTCCAGGGTTAGAGGGAGGGAAAGCTAAAATCATTAGAGAAGTGGAATTTAAAAAGGATAAGCCAGCTGGATAGGAGTGGGAGCCCAAAAGGCACCATATTATTCTCACTGTAGATGATGGTTGTGAGAAAAATCAGAGAAGGGAGTGACAAGTGGGTGGTGATAGTCTTCACTGCTAGAGTATGACCTGCTTTTTTTCTCATCCTGGCCTCTCACTAATCCAACCAATTACTCCCTGTGAGAAGACAGAGGGAGAAGTCGATATTGGGCAGGTCCTGTTGAGTCTGCTCTCCCTAAGGAACGCCTCTGCAGCAGCAAGGTTGATTTTCTGCTCAGCCTTCCACGAGCTGGTCTCAGTCACTTGTACTGACATGGAGCTGGTGGACACCACAAAGGCCCAAGGTGCTGACCAGGGTGTTCCCTACGTTCAGCAGAGCTAAAGCTCAGGCAGACTGCAAGCTTGGGTGAACTCTTAGCCCCTTGCCAAGGTAAAGTTGCCAGGTTTTACACACTAGAACTAAGGAAAAATAACTCTAGTATAGCACTTCTAACTGTGTGTGCTAACTGCTTTGCTGGACAAGTGAGCAGCTGTACCAAAAGTAGTAGAAAATTACTGGCTAAATCACATAGGATGCAGGACATGCTCATATTATATAGGATGTTCACCAATTCCAGTAATACACCAAATATATGCCCAGAAGTTAGTTTTTGAGATATTTACATCTCAGGCAAGAATCCTTTGAAAATATTTCCTCAGGCAACCAGTAGCATAGGGCTGAAGAGTTTATCTTGGTAAACTCTGACTGGTATAAAAGGAAAAAGATTGTGGGGATCAGCTCATTAGCAGTTGTAAACTGGCACTGGTCCAGCAACCTAAATAAATTTGTGAGTTCATAAACTGGCTGGAGAGAGTCTGGCCCTATTCTGCAACTACTTAATCCCACAGTATGGCAAGGGTTTTACCCCACTGTACTGGCAAGAAACAGTTTGGTTTGAATGAAGAAATAATTGATGTTTTTCAGCTTTCCTTTATTGTCAAGTTGCTTGTGACCCTCTGTATGGTCAGTGCTTGACATCTACTAGAATGGATTTCTTAAGCTGATAGATGAGACTGATGTAGAAATGTTAATTTTTGTGTCTACGCCTATTAAATAAATGTCCTGCTTCTGGGCAATGGCTTGGCCCAATGTACATTTTCTATGGATATTATTTTCTGCACATTTTCCAAATCTATTAATACAGTGGAAACTATGTAAGATCTTTAATGCCAAGTGTTTTGCTTAGACTGTGTTTCCTCCAGTTGACCGGGAAAGGAAAAGTGGGATAAAGAGCTCCTAGTAAAACAATTTCCAGGATTGCCTGTTTTCCTTGCTTGTAAAAAGGTTCACTTCAATTTAATGTTAGTTACTAATGAATGCTCAGCATAGAGGAATAGTGCCTTGATTTATGCACCCTTGTGATACTTTTGGCAATTGTCCAAAATGCTTTTTTTCCTTAGTGTTTCATTGATAAGCAAGGATGCAAATTGGTAAAAGCAGTAAATTGATATTGAGAAGTCAGAAATGCTGCCTTTGGTGTATCCAGTTTGTACATGCAAATTTGTATTCCTGAAATGCATCATTCTTTTGAAAGCCAGCCTTGCTAAGTCTGTATTTATGAATGTTAATTACAGAGGCAAAGCTCATGACTTAAGAGCTTGATGTGATTTTGGTGCTTTAAAAAGGAATTAAACCATTTAATTATTTTTGAAGAATGTAAAACAACCCTCCAAAATCTGCAGCACTTGTTATATACAGAACAAATCTTCTGAAAATTGGCATAGCAAAGTTTGAATTAGTGGGATTTTTTAAAAAAATTAATAAAAACACACTTTAAGAACTTTTTCCCACCTCTATCAGCCTGTGATAACCTGACTCATAATTCACTCAGAACTACCATATTGCTGTAACTCTTTCAAAAGCCATTTTTTCTTTTATTGGAAAGTACCTCTTCCAAAAGAGCTAAATAATACTATATGCCAGAGATTGCCACAAATAACTTTCCTCTTTGCAAATAGCTATTGCTACTATTATTGCCAATGCCAGCACAGGAAAAAATACCCTCTGTCACAATGATCCCTATTCAGAGTCCAGTGGAAACCTAAACTGCCCCAGGAGGATGCTGCCATTAGGGATCACATTCTCAAGAAGACAAAAATGGTGTGCACTTTGGGAGCTATGCAAAATGAAAAAGTTGTGGATACTTTATATACAGCCCCATATGTGCAGCGGAGGGGACGGCTGGCTGGGAAGATGCCTGCATAGGCTGGGAAGGAATTCTGAAATTAACATTAAAAGAAAAGACAGCACAACCTGGACATCACTGAAGTTACAGGGCACTGCTGCATGATGAGGCAGCAAGGACTGGCCACAGAGGAGTCTGTGTTTGTGGATGCAGAAGTAGAGTATGGACTCCTACATGCCTGGACTCTTCATGGCTTTGTTTTTATTTTCAGTTTTCATGCTAACTGTGCCACATATAGAATTATTTTAACATACAACATAAGAATTTTTATTTGTCTGAATTATAAAGCACCATATGTGAATGCATCTGTTCTTCACTGTGTTACATTTATTATTTGTACTATGGTGGGGCCTCAAGTTTCCACCTCAGATCAGGGTTCCAACTTGCTAGGCAATGCACAAACATATAATGGGAAACACTCCCTGCCTTGAGAAAAACATATTCTAAATTGACAAAAACAGCTCAGGGTGGGAAAGGAAAACAGCCAGAGCACCGTTCCATGGCAGCTTAACCTCATCTAAACCAAAGCTGCCACGGTCCTACACCTCCAATACAGAACTCAAATTGCCCCTTCAGTGGCTTAAACTGGCTCATGATTTGAGTAACTCCACTCCAGTAAGGAGAAGAGCAAGGCTGCTCTGAAACTGGTCCCCTTTTTTCTTTGGTAAGGTTAGTTTAGCAGAGTTAGCTCCCTGAAGTTTTTCCCAGTGCTGCACTACAGGCACCAGCGCTGGCACAAGGGAAGGGCCATGGCAGGACAGGGGAAGAGCAAAAGCTGTGCCCTAGGTTGGCATAAGCTGCTGTGGAAGCTCACAAAGAGAAGTAGGACACCCAAGATTGGAGAGGTCAGGCACAGAGTAAAAGCTCTGGCACTTGCTAGCAAGTAGAGTTTGCTCAACTTTCCCCACTTTGTCCAATTTTTCCCACTTCTTCTCTCCTGTGTGGGCATTTTTGTACCCACACAGGCCCACAGAATGGTCTAGAGGGTGAGGAGCAGCATAGGATGGTCAGCACTTCTGGATGTTCAGAGCAGAAGGCTCCTGGGGCTGTGCTGAGTTCACCAGGCCATGGTCAGGAGATCCTATTTATGAACCCTTTGATGTTAAGTGATATGTCACTAACAAGCAGTGTGCATTACATATGCTCATGCCACAAAAAAACAACAGGAATGGTTTTCATCCTCAGATCCTTGTGTGTTTTCTGCTCCTTTCATTTTCAATTTGCACTCTTGTTTTTAAAAGTCCACTGGGGCTTGCTCCATCTCAGCATTTGGTTTCCTTCTTTGTCCTCTTACTGCAATCTGTTACCTCTTGTTATCTACCATTATGCCTTTCTTTACTTCTTTATGTGGTTTTTCATGGTTGCTGCTGCCTCTAGGAACAAGCTGCCTGCCTCTCAGGGCATATCTTATTTATTTATTTTTTAAAAAAAATTCTCATTTGAAAACACATGTTTTTTCCTGTATTTATGATGCAAAATTGTTCTGTCCTTCTCTGCTATGGGCCATGAAGAATGCCTGCTTTAATTTACCCTACATGCTGTGCTGTTCATTCTTCTTGTCTGTAATTTATGCCACATACTGTGCACTCCCTTGTATTATACAACATAAAGTTGCCAGATGGGTGAGTGCAATGCATGCTTTACAATGAAGGCTTTTACGCAACTGCTTAATCCGAAGCTGCAGAAGAAGCCAACTTGAAAAAAGAAAGAGCATTTGAAAATATACCCAAACAGGTCACTAGTTGTTATGTGGGCCTAGCACTCTGAGAGCACTTGCTAATTAGCATATCATGTTTTCAACTTCTCCTTGACATTTATTTTTTCCTGGTTGATTTTCATGGTGTGTGATAGCAAACGATGGAGCCAAGAGCAGAGCATTAATGGGAACGAAGGATATTTGGTCCTAAAGCAGGAGCAGTCACTTTTCAGAATGAATTGGTGCCCACCACCTGGAGACTTGTCTGGCTGTGGACAGTGGTCATTTTGGCAGCACACTTTGCCAGGCTATGGAGAATTCTGTAGAAGATGCTCAGCATATGGGAGGGGTTGTTCTCGATGTCATGCATGCCTTTCCTGGCAAAGGCCATATTCTATCTCCTTAGGGTTTATTTTATGCAGTGTGGGCTGAATGAAAGGAGCTCCTGCTGCCAGGCACCACTGCTGTACACCCTGCATGGTTCCTGGGGCATGGACTGCTATGGCCACTGCATAGCCCTCATCTTCCCTGTCCCATCGCTGGGAGGGCTACATCCAGCTGCTGATCTGCAAAATTTTTCGGCTGTTGCTGCCCTGGACCACTATACTGGATTTGTATGGCTTGGTTTTGGAAGCAGGAGAGCTACAGGAGTGGCTTCTGTGAGAGGCTTCTGGAAGCTTCCCCCATGTCCAGCAGAGCCAATCCCTGACAGCTCCAGGATGGACCTGCTGCTGGCCAGGGCTGGACCAATTAGAAAAGGTGGCAACACCTCTGGGATAACAAATTCCAGAAGGAAAAGAAGTTCCTGTGCAGATGTAATTGCAGGCAGAGAAGAGCAGGGTGAGCATCTGTGAGAGGAGCAGCCCTGCAGACACCAAGGTCAGTGCAGAGGGAGCAGGAGCTGCTCCAGGGCTGGAGCTGAGATTCCCCTGCAGCCCCTGGAGAGACCCTGGTGGGATGGCTGTGCCCCTGCAGCCCACGGTGAGACCCTGGTGGGATGGCTGTGCCCCTGCAGCCCACGGAGAGACCCTGGTGGGATGGCTGTGCCCCTGCAGCCCACGGAGGGACCCTGGTGGGATGGCTGTGCCCCTGCAGCCCACGGAGGCACAGGGATGCAAAGATCCACCTGCAGCCCGTGGAGGAGACCCAAAATGGAGCATGGGGATGCTGAGAGGAGGCTGTGAAGCCCTGGAAGGCCTGTGCTGGAGCAGGGTCCTGGCAGGACTTGTGACCCTGCGGGGGATCCACATTGGAGTAGGCTGTGCCTGAAGGACTGACCCCATGGAACTGTGGCCCCCATTGCAGCAATTTGTGGAGAACTCTTTCCCATGGGATCAACACACATAGGAGAAGTTCATGGAGAATGGTCTCCCCTGGGAAGGATCCCATGCTGGAGCAGTGGCAGAAACAATGTGTGATAAACTGACTGAAAACCCCATTCCATGTTTCCCTGTACCACTGGGGGGGGAGAACGTAGAGCTGGGAAGGAGAAAGGGGTGGGGGCAAAGTATTTTTAATGTCTTATTTTACTTCTCATTATCCTGCTCTGATTTTGTTAGAAATAAACTAAATAAATATCTCCAATTTGAGTCTGTTTTGCCCATGATGGTATTTGGTGAGTGCACCCTCCCTATCTCAACTCACCAACCTTCATTACATTTTCTCTCCCCTGTCCAGCGGCAGAGGGGGGTGACAAAGTGGCTTTGGTGGGTGTCTGGCACCCAGCCAGGGTCACCTTTCCACAACCAGGCTACTCAAGACTTGGGTGCATCCCTGCAGTGCTTGAGAACTGGTTTGTACCTGGGGAAAACTGCTGTGGCCATGGAGGGCCAGTCCTACCACCTACCAAGGGATTACATGAGCGCTTATGCAACGCTTTGTGGGGGAAGCAGGGATATCCTGGGTGAAGTCTGGGCTCTGTGGAAGCTGACAGAAACTCTGCAAGTGTTGGCTGGGAAACAAGATATTCTCCCCACACCCTGATGTCCTCAGAGAGGCTGTGGTTGCTGACACCAGCAAGGAGCAAGGTGGCTTGTTCAGCCAGCGCTCCAGCAAGAGGAAAGGCTGGAAGTAACCATGCATTTCAGGTGGGCTATTGGAAACCAGGCTGGGCTTGCTAAACAGATGGTGTCACACTACGCTTCAGCAGCACCACTCCCTGCGATGAGTGTTTTCAAAGAAAAACGTGAGGATGGGGAGAAAAATATGTTAGAGTGTGACAGAATCCTACTGTGTTGTGGAAGGGCCAGTGGGAGGAAGGGAGATGTGGAATGAATCTATCTACATAGTAAAGTGAAGGCAAGCACGTCTGTGCCAGCAATGAAGATGTACCAGCACAGGCTTTTATCATGCTGTTCACCACCAGAATGCAAGTTCTCATCATTCTGCTCTGGTGGCAGCTTGTGCTGTAGCCTGTGTGCCTCATCTTGGTGTCCTTGCAGCTCTGAGCTCCCTGGCCAAGGTAATGCACACCCCAGGAGCATCTCAGCAGGAAAGGTGCTGCATGGAGCAAGGACAAAAAGCTGCCAAGAGGAGCTGGACTCTCAAAGTGTAGACAAAGAATTATTCTGTGAGCTCACAGCAAAGTGAAGGTGACAGGACCATGATTTGGCTTCTGTTTTATCTGTCCACTTACCAAGGCTGAAGCTGGTAAATGCACCTATTGCATACCCAGAGCTAGACTTTATTTTTCAAATGGTTCCTCCAGTCCCACCTGGTGTAGCCTTAATTGCTTTAACTATGAAATTGGCACCAGAAAGATGAAGAGTGAAAAAAAATCATATTGCTCATGCTAAAGGAGCAAACGTAGCATTAGAGGGCAAGGCTGGTGCTGTGAACAACTTTTACGCTCTCCTACACTGAGTGACACATCATGGGCACACATCTTCTAAGTACACATATCTCTTGAGGACACAGAGTTGCTTAGAGGTATTCCAAGACCATTTCATTACCATTTACATTCAAATGTTTTAATTTTAAGTCACAGAGCAAAGCTCATGAACGTAGGTATTTGGCATTTCAAGTTTCCTTCTCAATTTTTAAAAAAATTCTTCACCTCTCTGGAAGATGATGGATTATGCTTTTACTCCAGATTACTAAAAAAACCAAAAACATGAAGAGTTTGTCTCTGATACAATGAATTTCCTATTGACACTAAACTGGCAATGCAATGTAACTGTCAAGTGCATTTCACACTTAGTTTAACATGCCTTAAAACAATCAGGTTAAAGGACTGAGAGTAAGCACAGATGTCTAAAATAGCTGCTGATATTTCCCTTTCTTTTCTATAAGGCTTGACTTTCTAATAATCAACCCATTTCTCCCATGCATTTTCATGTGCTTCATTGAGTTGGACACAATCCAGACATTGACTGACTATGCTTTGCAGCACTTGCTAAGTTTCTATTCCTTCTAGAGGAAAAAGAAACTCAAGAAAGAGAAACTTCGTGTGATAGTGCCTGAAAAAGGTATTACATCACGGGGCCTGAAAATAACCAAGATGAGCCTGTTTGTCATGGGTTTGTTTCCCCTTTCTATTTGACTGCCATTAATGAGCCATGTCAGTACAACCAGAACAGGAGCTTCCTCTCTAAGGTTATGTATCCATGTGTCTGCACATATATTTAGCTTCTATTCAGGGCTTAGTCTCTACCAGTCCATAACTTTCTGTTGCACCTCAGTTGTGTTATTTGGGAATCGGATGCCACTGGACTGATTTGTTGTTAGTGAACCTCTGATGCTCGTCCCACTGCACAGTGCTTCAAGAGCAAGAAATCAGAGCAGTGTTTGCCAAGTCCCAAAAATAAAATCTCATTTTCTGGGCTTCTCTAAACACTTTACTGCCTCTCACAGTCAAAAATTCTGCACTGTGTCAGATGCTTCTGAATTGGCATTTCCCAGGGTAAAGCATGCTGGAAGATCCCAGACACTCCAGGGGCAGAGAGAACAAAACCTTCTCTTCGGAGCTCTTGGCTCCCTTCACTCTGACATCTCGTGCAATGTTTTGCTTCTCTGTTGTAGTGGTCTGAGGACAGTGTGTCTCCTCCAAGCTTTTCATTCTTTTGGTTTGGGTGTTTGCACTGTCATCAAGAAGGATCGAGGTTATGTTCATTTTCAAATCACTAGGACATAGTTTTCAAGAGAGAAATCTGTCATATGGTGGGAGAGGGAAGGACACACACTGCCTTATTCAAGATGAAAAGCTTCTGTTAATATGACTAAGAATTAGTCACATACCTGGGACAGGATTCTGTATTGGACTTAAAATTCATGTGAAGGGAACATCCATAGTTTTGGCAGGGGTGGGTGCATTTTTCAGGGATGAAACTCAGAAGTACAGAGAAGGTCAGTTTAACCTTGTGGTTGTGGTTATGAATGAGCAAGGAAGTTTAAATTACACTGAAGGATAGCTCCTTTAGTCACAAGAACCCATAGTGCACTCTAGATCCTTCATAAGTAAATATGAGCACTTTGTGTTTTTACAGCAATAAGCAAAACGCTAAGACACAATGATTAGATTGTTCTTATTTAGCTTTGCTGATGGTGAAATTCCTTATTGGCTGCTGAAGATCACAGCTATGGAGCAGGCTATAAACAGAACAGCCAGGCATTTTTCACAAGTGTAATACAGTGGGCTTTTAGCAGAGCTCTCTCCTGCTTCCTCATCATTTTAAATGACAAGCATCAAGCACAAGAGAAAAAGCTAATTACATTTGTGTTTAATCCATCCAACCGCTCATTCGAAATAGGATGGATTGTTTCACATGTCTGGCTGAATTCAGCAAAAGAAGTGGGTTCCTTCACAAGTAACTGATACATCAGGCACAGGATTGCTTGGACATTGATCTCTGCAATTTTTTCTGTGAACTTTCCTATTTCAGACGTGTGAACACTGATGGCTGAGATTCCCTGCTGCACTGCTCCTGGCTCACCTCGGGATCAGCTACACTTCTGACTACTCCTGCTGCTTCCAAAACCCATCTCTCGCCCCACAGCCGACACTGCAGTTCTGTCTTATGAAATGCCTGTTCAGAGAAATCCCCAGATGTGGTTTGGAGCTGCTCTCTGCCCCTCACGTGCCCTGGTGCTTTGCTGGCTGATGCTGGCTGACTGTACGTGCTTGCTCAGCCATAGTGGGACCATCCAAACCTCCTGGGGTTCCTCCGTCAACTTTTTCTAAATTGTTCCAGGAGCTTTCGACTGACTCACTGAAGCCCTCTTAAGTGAATAATAGGACATTTCCCACTGCTTTACCTGGCATCTGCTTTCATTAAGAAATACTAGATTTTTCCTTAGTAATTTAATCAGAATTTTAAAAAGCCTGAAGTCAGTACTGCTCCTACTGATTTATGCCACCAGTTGTAACAAAGATCTGAATCAGATCTTTAATCTTTATTAGCCAGGTGATTAAGTACAAAATTACCTTCTGGGAGTAAGAGCAGATGTCCAAGATGCATTTACCAAAACCTAGGTAGAAAACACATTTGTGTTTCAAATGGCACCTCATATTATAGGTGGAAATTTACCAAAACATGTAACTGTACAACATTGAAATGATGGGGGCCACCTGTTCTGGTTTGATTCGCAACCGGGCGGAAACACCAATTTTATGTTGTGGTTTCACGTTCGCCAAATCTCGTTTGCCAAATTGAGTGTTTTTATTGCTGTGAGATGGAATTAGGAGAGAAAAGGCAAAACAGGCC
>VYZR01061981.1:0-10327 GCA_013400675.1 Oxylabes madagascariensis
AAACCCCCAAAAACCAAACAAACTACCTTCAAACAAAGGTAATCAGTAAATCAAACTCAAATTAACATTATGCCCCGAGACAGATGAAGCCAGGAAGGCTGGCTCTGGCTGCTTGTGGGCAGCAGGAGCCCTGTGCTACCAACTGGAGGCACCCACCCAGTGCATCCTGCCCTCGCTGCAGCCACAAGGTTTGGGGCTGCTCACACAGGATTGCGGCTCTTGTCTCCATTTCCAACCAGCTGAATTAAAAGAAAGACAGCAATGCCTTTCTGACCAGGACAAAGCTAGGTGAAAAAAGGAGCTCTGGATGTCCAGCACGAGCTTCCCAGGCGTGAAGCCGGCAGCTTCGCAGGGCGCAGTGCGGGGACACGGAGCACGCAGTCCGAGGTGACTCAGACTCACAGGCCAGCAGACGATGGCTGTACACGGGTGTGCTGCTCGGCAGCTCAGAGGAGTAGATCTTGCAGATCACGATTAATTCTCCCAGGCATGTGAGGGCTGGATGGAACAATTACAGCTGTGGACAGCTTTATCCTCTTTGCCAAGAGGAGAAAATGGAAGTGCTGCAGAAGAGACAGTATTATATCCAAAATCTTCTTACTTAATAGTGGAACAAAATGTACTTTTATTCCTGCGCAGTTTGCAGCAACAAACTGAGGCTTCCTTCCTGTTACCCCAGGGTGCTTTCATTTGTTCTGCTGGCCCATTCCCTGTCAGTCAAAGGATATGCATTATTAATGTATGGACTAAATGCCATTCTCACTCATCCTTTTGCTCTCAAAAGCAGCGCTTACATGAAGAGGACAAGCAGGATTTGGCCCCAAGATTTTAATTGTGTCACTCCAATGAATTGGTTTAACACAGACTTAAATGGGAAGCTTTTTGTTCTGATTTTTTTGGGTGTTTTAATTACTGAAGGGGTTATTGTTTGGCTAATTTAAATCACCATGGAAGGGAATACCCTGGTAGCTGCTTGAAGAATTACTCCTGCAGATCTGTCTGAAATGGCAATAGATTAAGACTGAAAATATAGCTTTATAAATTGTGATTATAAACAGCTGGGATTTTTTTTTAAGGGAAAATGTATGTGCAGGAAGAGATGGCACCTACAAAGGCAATTACAAGTTTTGAGCTAATCCTACAATTGAAGTTGAATCAGCATCCAAAGCATGTTTTTGTCAATTGATAGGCCCACATCAAGACATACATGAATTATATTTTTGCAGAGTCACAGTCAAGTTGAGAAAATCCAACACCAGGCTGCTTGTGGCCAGAAAGTAATGATGCTCTGGAAAATACAGGATACAGCAGAACACACATGCAAGCTGCACTTTGGATAAGTCAGAGAGGACTAAGGCATATTAATGATCCTGAGAGGATGCTAAAGAGAAAAGTAATGGCTGCAAAACAAAGACCAGTTCTTGCCCCAATGTCCAAACTGCAAGGCCTGATTCAGCAAGTCCTGCTCCTAAGATTTATTCAGCACTTGAGCTGCTTAGGTGGGATCTCTCATATGGATTTTATAGTGCCCACTCTCACTTGTGCACTGTGCTGAGGAGGAGGGCAGGTGGGCTGGGGATTCATTTCCTCTCACACAAGACAAGTGCCTCCAGACAGAAGGACGCTAAATGAAAAATAAAGGAGATGATGAAGCACAAGTAAGAGGAAGAAGTAAGCAGGTTGGGCAGGAGATGCTGGAAATTCAGCTAAGCCCATCTGCAAGGAGTTGTCAGTTCAGGGTTCACTGGGGGTAAAACCAGAGTGGTAAGCCTTGACCTGGGAACCAAGTACATTAAATACATAGTGTGAAACACACCCAAGGTTTTTAAGGAGCTGTCTGGTTGCTCACTTCAGAACAAGGGCTGCTTAAGTTCACAGTGATTTTAAATGTAGGGAGAGCAGGTTTGGGCTGCTCCCAAACCCTCCTTTCTGGGTTAACTCTACCAGCTGCACATTCACATGGCAGTAAAAAGCCTACCTGTCCTCTGCTATACTGACAACTGCACAGCAAGCAGTGAACAGAGGGCATGATGTGGGGGTGGCTGCGGATGTGCAACCCTGCTCTCTGCCCCATTTGGTCCCAAGTCTTGCCCTTATGTCTCTGACTTCGCTGTCACTAAATAAGGTCATGTGTGATGAAGGGCTGAAAAGGAGAAGGTGGCATGGCCGAAAATGGCCAAAATGTGGTCTTAAAAAAGACAGATGAATTTGAATGCTAAGGGCCAAGGCAGTAAATCAGAATTAAAAAATACATAGTCAGAAAAGCAAAGACCTTGTGGAGTAAATGATTAACCCAGAAGAAGGAGCAGGGGAGCCCCTCTGCTGCTCATGAACTTTATCCAGTGAGGAACACAGAGAGGCAGAGAAAGAGTTGTTTCAGCATCTATCAGCTGCAAGAACTTCTGTACCTGTTCTGCAGCGGAAAGACTTGTCAATGTGACCTGAGAAACAAGGATGGTGTGGCTGTGACCAGTGAGAATTTGGGAAATCTGGCCACAGAGCTGGAGACAACTGTGCTGGGTGCTATTTGAGACCCCACTGGTGGATGCTGCAAAAAGCTGGAAAGATGTTGGGAAATAGGAGAGAGATTGGGAGGATAACAAGAATAGCAGCTAACAGCTGCTACCTGCTTCTGGGATGTTTCCTGACACAGCAGGGTTTTGAAGGAAGGAAGTGAGGTTGAGGTTGAGAGTGAAGAAGGAGGAGAGGAGAATACAGGAAACAACAGATGAGGACAATGATCTTTTGGGCAGCTCTTTGCACTGACACTCTCCAAGCATGTGGAAATGAGCAGGGCCAGGCAGTGCATGTGAAGGCTGGACATTAGAGGGAGGGGTGCTGCACAGAGGAGATGCCAAGGACCTGGAAAAAAGCACTGACTAAGGAAGGCAGAAGAATCGGCAAGACTTCAAACTCATACAGAGGGGTCTAGATGGAGACCCAAACCAAAGGCTCATGGGCAACCCAAAGGGAAATGATAGTTGTAGCAATGCAAAAAAGATTAAGGGGTAGACGAGTTGTAGGCAAGAGGTTAAGAGTTTTCTTTCAGGGGTATAGAGCTACAGCTTTTGGTTAGACATTCATCTGGAAATGTCAGAGACAGTGGCTGTGATATATTCTACAGTAAAGAGGAAGACTGAGGAGTTATTGGGAGTAAAAATGGTAGCTCACTCATGTTTTTGGACAGGAAAGACTTAATACTCCTAGAAAGCTGGCAGGAAATGGGGATTAAGAAAAGACTGCTATAAGAATGGAGAAACTAGAAAATGGCAGTGGTCAGAAGACAAAAAAGGTTTATAAATAATGTTGGTTTGGATAGGTCATGCTAAATTAAAAGGACTGTTTCTACACAATATGAATCCACAGATTGGGATCCACCTTTTAAAAAAGGCAGTATTTACTACAGCTTAAGAAAAACAAGAGATGCCTTCCTCAAAAAATAAGCAATGTGTCCTGCACTCTGAAATCTTTAACTAAGAAACTGATCCAAGGGTGACCACTGGGATTATTGGTTTAATGTCTCTGCATACCAATTTGCCTGAAGAGTGGCTTGAGACAGACCAGTCTCAATAAGAATCTTGATTTCAAGTTAAACTCTGCACCATCTGTTTCATTATAATCTGCTTCCATTCACTCTCCAAGGGGACAGTAACAGCTTTACTTGTTTTAAGAAACTGGACAACTAACCTTCAGGAGGAATAACATTTCAACACTTTCTCTCATAATCAGTTTTAGCAACAATGGCAATGAGCTCTTAGTAGAGCTTATATCTGCTCGAGAGCCAGGGCCTCTTGCAAAGAAACCTCTGGAAAGCAGCACCTTTAGGTTGTCAAGTTCACAGGGGACAATACTGTTTTTTTGGTGGAACTTTTCAGTGTTCCCATTTTTCTATTCTAGTCTTCTCTTGAATGGGGACTGCTTTCATTGGGGTTTCCTGTTCATTTTCTCCCACAGAGCTTCCTGAAAATGGAAGGACTTCTGTTCTCTCCTGCCAGCTCTACAGCATGTCATCTGTGGGAGTCAAATTCTGGTCAAAAGCAGCTCATAAACTTCACTGCTGACAATGAAGTCTCAGCATCAGTTTTGTTTAAGTTCCCATATAGTTTTTCTCTTCCTGAGACACCCCAATTATATACAAGCCTGTTCAATTGTACTTGAAGAGATGAATATCTGGGTAAGAATGAGTGCAGCACAAGGAAGTCTGGTATAGACATACCCACAACAAGGAGGGATGGAGGGAAAAAATCCCCAAACACTCAAGCACTTAGCATGTTCATTACCACATTAGAGGGATGGTGTGTCAGTACTTGCAAAATATCTGTCATGGGTGCCATATAAAACACATTTTCATCAAGACATTGTTAGTTTATTGCCTTTAAATGGACCCTAACCATCATTAGCAATCAATCAATCCTGAGCCAGCCTGAAGTGTTCAAAGGCAAACCTTTCATGTAAGCAAATGCAGAGCGAACTTTCTTACAGTCTAATTGGGATCCTGCCACTGCCTCTCCTCCTTTCCTCATGCAGGGCAGCTGTCAAGGAAAGGTGTTTGTCTTCACTGAGCTCCTCCAGAAATGCAGACTCCCTGCTGCTTCCCTGCTCCCAAACACCAACTTCCCCATATAGGTACCTCAGTTTGCCAGACTCTTCCAGAGGCTGTGCTCACTTGCCCGAACTCAGGAAAGGGATTTTTTACCAGATGCTTTAGTGTGAATTCACCTCCCTGACTAAAACATGCAACCATCAAAGAAAGTTTGTCTTGTAGTTTGGGCGTTTCTCAAGTGTTTCTCTATGTCCAGCAGTTTATTTTGCAGCCCTAATCCCTCACTGTCCCTCATAATGACAGAAAGTCTTTCCTCTACCCAGCCATTTTCACAAATAGGCACAAGAGGACTGCCTTTAAGATACCTTTCTAAAATCTGTCTGTCCTTAGCCAAGGGTTTTAACAGTAAGGGCCTAGGGCCAGTTAGACATGACCAATTACACTGCTTGTGTGGCTCCATGAACCTCATGTCGTGACAGTGGCAGGTCAGGAGTGCAGTCTCAGCAAGCACCTCTGCAGATGCCAGGTTGCTTCTGTCCCTTTGTAGGGAGCGCAAGGTGAAGTCTGGCCACCGACTAAAACCAGCACAGTCAAGGCAGTATTAGCACTTAGTATTAGCACTGGACAATTTTACTGTTTTATTATTGTGATCCTACTCATTCACCCACCACAAGTGGGGAAGTGGGGCACAACACAGAGAGCTGAGTCCTGAAAAAATGGCTGGAATAACAGAGCAAGCAAGAGAGGCAATTAATTTCCGAAGTTCTAAGAGAGTGGTATCCAAATCTCTGACCATGAGGCACTAGCCTCTCTGAGGTCCACAGAGTCATATTGTCCACACAGTTTCCAATCAAAAGGCTTATGATAAAAGAACAGGAGAAATTTTGAGGACTGATGGTGACTATAGCACAAAAACATCTTTTGACTTTATCAATCAGAATTTGTAAACTCTGTCTTGGTACAGCACTGTATATGTTTTCTAGACAGACTACTGCATCTTCCAGCCATGCATAAATTGTCTTCTGATATACAGACATCAGTTACACTGATTTTAGTAACATATGAGACATAGATTTTACAAAGGTGTTCAAGCTAGCAGCTTTCTGCACATGCATGTGAGCATTTAGCACATGACACAATTAAGTTCCTACTGACTTCAGTGATATAGAATTCAATTATTGTTTGAGAAAAATACAGGCAGGCTTTGTCCATTTAGAAGTGAGCCCGAAAGCTGACAAGTTGTCCTCCTTTGCTATTGGTGGTTATGGTGCAGTGTCACATTCTTTCAGCTGCGTAACAGCTCTTGTTTTCAGACACATAACAGCAAATTCTTTGAATGATTTACTGCAGCAGCAAAAAGCAGCTGTTTACTATTTCTTGACCTTACTTAACATGGTCTTTAATAAAACACTATTTCTTAGACCTCAATAAGAAGAATATTCTCTTCTAGCACTGATCTGGTAAGAGCTAACAGCAGCAGATGTCCCTTAGAAAATCTCTTTAGAGTTAAGCAATTTTTTGTAAAATCATAACATATCTAAATTTACTTTCTAAACAAAAATTCAGCAAGAGAAAATCAGTCACAAATAAAAATTATTTTTCCCTCAGTTTGTGTGGAAAGAAAAAGGAGCTTCATTGACATCCTGATCAGTTCCCTTACTGCACACAGCCCATTGTGATATAAAATCTGAGTTGTCTCCAACAACAGAAAATACAACTGCATTAAGCATTACTGTAACAAAAGTGAGTAATGACCCTAAGAATAATTCTGAATACCATGAGGACACAATCAAAAATTTTAGACTTTTTGTGGGTTTTTTTTTAAGAAGACATTATTCTTTTATTATTCTTCTGGTTGGAAATACTTAGTTTTCCCTCTTCAAAGGATCCACAAATGTTCACAGGAAATAAATAAATAAAGCAACCATTTTATAGAAAAATATGCAGTGATTATCAACAGCTAAAGAAAATGCATACCAAAAGAAAGTAAAAACTATCGGTAGATAATGACCACGTAAATTCAAAGCCATATCAAGAATAAGAAATTAAAAATTAAGGCCTATCCTGAGTCTACAAGCATTCTGGACAATTAACATGGATTTGTTGTCCAGGCACACTTTAATTTTGCGAAGCACTGAAAAAGACACAGAGGCAGCTTGTGTATTACTCTCCCATTGGTAAACTAGGAGTAAAGAGACAGACTTGATATGCTCTTGTGAGGGGTTGGATTACATTGGCATCCATATGGATAAGATAGGCAGCAATGATTAAAGTATAGGGGCAGTCTTGAAAACCAGAGGAAGAAATGGCCAGAACGATGTCTGATGAAAAGTCACTCAAGCATTTAGTCAAATTAGTGCTCTGCAGTTTTATATCCAATGTTAACAACTACTGCACATTCAGATTTATCAGGCCAGCCTAGTTCTTCTCATTGCTAGCTTGTAGGTAAGTAAATACTCAGCTCAAACTTTAATGAAAATGCTCTTGCATGTTTGGGGCCTTGAACAGATCAGGATGGAGTATATACAGCTTCAGTCAGCTCAACAGTGGGCAAACCTTCCAAAAAAAATTATTTCAAACAATTCACCACAGTGGTTGCAAATATAAGAGTGTGGATCCTGAGAGACAGACAAGACCAGGTTTTAGATGACTCAAAAGTCAATACAGTAACACCTTCATTAGCAGAGTCTAAAAACACAGCTGAGGTTCTAAAAGGCAGATACAAAGACTACAAATATCTAAGGAAAGATAAAGTTAAGTATAGGTCCATTACCTGACAAAGAAGGAAAGAAAATGAAAGATAAGATTTACAAATAAGTAATAAACAGCATTTTTTACTTCACTCAGAAGTTAACAAACCATGTTAAGAAGTTGAAAGAGTAAGCTACAGTAGTCAGAGGACTGATGGAATTCAAGTCGGCAATAGCTAATAACTCTTATCCCAGGATGCTCCAGCAATAAGCCATGTCACTAGGGACCATGAGTGTTGCTCTCTGAGAATTCACAAGGCACAGGAAAGAGCCCGAGAGTAGCAGGACAAGCACAAGGAATTAAAAATAAAGGGACTCTTGTCAGTCAACTTAAACCTGGAAAAGCGCTAGGATAATTTTTATAAAATTCCTTTTGTAAATGCATAGGAAAAAGTAATCAAGCAACAGCCAGACAATATAGATTAGTCAGAAACAAACTATGCCATACCTCACTACCCTTCATTTCTTTGTGAAAACTGGCCTGGTGGCCACAGGCACACAAGATCCCAAATCTCCCTGTTGTTGTAAATGCCTCTGACATTGTCAGTCTGCAAAGTCTTCACAGGTATGGGGCTCCAATCCATACTGACCACAAAGAGAATCACAGCAGTACAGAGTGCTCTCAAGAAGCAATTACCAAAGGCTTACTGCAGTCCAGCAAGATACTCAAGCGAGGTCCTGTGCAAGGCTTTGCCTGCAATGTATCCCATCAGTGTGTTCATGAACACACACTAAAGAGTAAAAGAGGACATCTGTGATATCCCCCATGATACCACACTTGGATGAACTCTAAACAGTTTGGTCTGAGGTCCCTGAGAGGCAAGCACGTGGACACGAAATAGAGGCACAAAGTGGAAATTATTAGTGGCACCAAAATGAATCTGTGATGTTGCAGAAAGCCTAACATAATTCCAGTGTATGCAAGTGCCAGACCTTAGCTGTTCCAGGTACTCTGCACTAGCCTCAGCCAGCACTCTGGGTCATATTTTGGACCCTATCATTTAAGAGCACAAACTGTAGAGGATCCAGAGGAGCAACAACTGCCAGACTTAGAAAATGTGACATATGAAGAGTGATTCAATTAACTGGGTTTACTCTGAAGACTAGGAGAACACAGCAGCCATGTTCAAATAAAGGTACTATTCACCACATCTATTGTCAATAAGAACAGTAAGCAATTGACTTAACTGGCAGGGATAAACTCTTGCTGTGGTAACTGTCCACTGGTATGGTTCAGCAGTGATATATGCTGCTAACAAGGTCTGAGATCATGGGATCCCTTTCACTGGAAGCTTTAAAGAGTTAAAGGAACACTTGGTAGTTCATCTTGGCAGATTTTATCCAATCTCAGAGCAGGGAGATGGACTAGATAAATTCCTTAATCCATAGTCCTCTGAAAGAGCTTCAGCTTTTAGTTAGGCTTTGCACAGTTTTTTGTCACAACTACAAAGAAGGAACACAAAAATACATTTGCCATGCCATCTAAGTGCTGCATGGACCTTGCCTTTATATACTTAATGGACAGTATTCAGAGGAAAGTTGTGCCATATTTCCTGAAAAAGCTGAGACACAGCTTGCACAGTTAGGTAACTTTGTTGGGATAACTATAGATTCCTCCTTTCCCAGGAACCCCAGTGTGAAATGCTACGTACGAGAACTATAAAACATACATACAATCTAATCTACTTTTCTTTGAAGGCTCCCAAGATAACTCCTTCAGTGAGCCTCTGTTGTGCCTTATCTATACAAAATCTGTAACACAATAGACAATGTATTAAAAGATTTCAAAATAATTTTAAAAACGTACAGAAAAATTCCAGACAGCACTTGACACCCTCCCACTGTCTGGACTAGAGCAAAATCGCCAATGATGCTAGAGTGTATGTAAAATCACATGCTGAATACCAGTGCAAAGTGAGATTTGGAGCTGAATTCAAAATCCACTCCAAAACCTGTAAGGTTGTAAACAGGCAAATCAAAGGCCCCCAAATTACACAGAGCAGAAGGTGGCTGGGTAGACAGAAACACAAACTGACCTTTAGTTCGCTTGTGGATCCTATACAGGACTAATCAAATTTACTTATCAGGCCCTGGAAGATCATGCTTCTAGTAAAGCCCACTAATTCCCAACCTGTTTCTGTGAAAATGGGAAAGCCTATCAGTACCTGATGATAAAAGACATTCCACCTATCAGGTCCTCTTATCAAGATGGGAAAATAAATCAATATAGTTCACAGAAATTTCACAGATTCCTTCATTACTATCTGGTTTGCAAACAGCCCGTGGTCATTAGCTTTACTTACTTGAGCTGAAGTGTTTTCAGCAAATAACCAAAAGGGATGGTCTCCAGGGTTCTAACAAGAGCATTGCATAAACTATTTCCCTAAGGCTACACAGCAACTGTCTTCAACTTCTATCTTGGATTTTTCACACAGCTTTTTGACAACTAGAAACCCTTAGACAGGTAAAGCAGAGGCACAGAAATAAGCCTAAGTCTCAGTAACAAAAACTGCAAAACTGTTCTTGATTACTCAGTAGTATCCATGATGATGGCCTCATCATAACCACACCTGCTAACTTTTTACTCTCTAAGGTGAGACTTCTTTCAGAATATTTTAAGCCTCATTTAAAATGCAATTTTAGATGCTGCTTAAATAGATTCCCAGAAGATGAAGGCTTCTGAAAATCCAAAACCTCTCCTTAAGTTGCTCTGCAAGTATCCATGACAGCTGATGTCCATACTGACACAGTAAGAGCCCTCCACGTGAATGGTGACCCCACACAGAATGAATCTTTCTCAAGGGAATACAGGAAACTTCCCATTTCTATTTTTCTTTCTTGCACAGCTAGACAGCTTCAAGTTACATGGCTGTCCACAGCCAGGAAATTAATTTTCTAGGTGCAGCAATACTTGATTTTAAAAGCAGGCAGGAAATGTGACATTTATATTTTATGTTTTTAATACTCTTTAATCAGACACATTACAATGCACAACCGTGTCTTTAGCCAGGTACTAGGGTGTGCTGTCTTTCAG
>VYZR01061981.1:10502-54906 GCA_013400675.1 Oxylabes madagascariensis
GGAAATTAATTTTCTAGGTGCAGCAATACTTGATTTTAAAAGCAGGCAGGAAATGTGACATTTATATTTTTAATACCCTTTAATCAGACACATTACAATGCACAACCGTGTCTTTAGCCAGGTACTAGGGTGTGCTGTCTTTCAGATCAGGAAGAGATGATGGAGAACTTGTCCTTCCTCTGAGCTTTTAGGTACAACGAGTGTTGTAGGTATTCTGACTGAGGACTATTTCCACATTTAGTACAGCTTTTATAACAATTCAGTCACAGCTCTCATTTACTTCTATAATTAAGATGGCAGTTATTGTAGCTGGGGATTTTACTGACCCGAGGATCATCCTTGCCTTCCGACACGTAAACCCCATCATTTCATAGGGTATTTTCAACTTGAGCATCGTAAGAGTTTTGAAAATACAATTCTAACTGAAGGTAACCATCCCACTAATAATGCAGCTTTCCAGCTCTTCAGTGCTCATTAACAGAGACTGTTTATGAAACAAGTCTTTTATTTAATGCTACACAATCTGAATTGAAGGAATAGAACATTTACTTCACCTCAGGCCCAAGTTTTAGGGATACATCCCCAAACATTTTCCAGAGTAAAACCAGATTATCAAATACCAATCAGCGCAAGAAACATCTTTTCCATTTCTACCCAGCGTATTTTTAGACAAACTACAGCATTAGAACATTGAAGTACCTCTCCCCCATACAGCACAAAGGTTGAAAGCAGATTTCTTGCCTTGTGGAGCCAGTTTGTCAGGATGTATGTCTTGGTAACATTAAAGAAAAATAAATGAATTGTTACATTCTGATGTCAGGTGTACAAGTGCAGTAGTGGATTATGCTGAGGAGAATAACATTATCTATAAAAGTTAAGTGGTATACAGGTTATCCCAGAGTGACTATAATACAGAGAAACTTTATGCCAAAGTAAGTATTTACAGAGATACTGTCACAGCAAAGAGGACAGGAAGCTAGTCTCACAGAAGTAGTTCAATAAAGAGCAAATGAGTGGACAAAGACAAAGGTTTTGACTTTATATAATAAAATACCAAGTGCATTCTTTTAAGTGAATGAGTCTTTGAGACTATGGTCCTAGATTTTAGGAAGCCATTTGAAGGTCAGATGTATAGTCCTGCTGCATAGCAAGGGTTACTTGGACTGCCAGAATTTTTACAACCATTATAAACTCCGCACATCACAGCAATTCTCGGACTGCTTCTTACTGCAGGGTCAAAACTAAAGCTCTTAAGCCCCCTCCAAAATGCCCAAGATGGGATTTTGTGTAGTAGACGTTCCAGCACAATTCAGATGTTTCTCCACTACTTTTGTGCTGTACATCTGGGATTAGAACACAGCCCGGAACACTTTAGGGGTAATTATGTTTATCTGCTCAAATAGTCTTGAGCAGAGCTATTATCCAGCTTTTTCTTGTCGTTGCAACTTTAATCACGTCCGATTTCTTTAAGTAGCCATATTATTTTAGTTACTTTGGTTCTTTTCCAACAGGCTTATTTTAAGCTTGTGAAGGAAGGTTAATGGCTGGCTATTTTATGTATTCCTTCAAGAGAGAAATAACCAGACATATTTGAGGGGGAACAATGTTTTAAAACATTAAAAATATTTTCAAATCCAGTTTTCAACTAAGAGCGGAGTTGCTTTAACCTAGTATGTGGCAAGCATTTTTCAAGCCAGCATTTCAATCCTGCCATCTCTCAAGCTTCCTCAGCCATCTACCTAAATAGAAAGGGTAACAGGCATAACCAGAGTTCCTCCAGTGCATGACTTCAAGGAACATGATCCCCATGATCCCTCACAGTAAAGGAATCCCATTCAAAATGGCTTGCAGTACTTAAGACTCCAGTACATAGGACAAAAACATAGGAGGAAGTCTCATGATTCTCATGCAGCTGCTTAGGGTGTGTGTTGCACCTTGAGCCATCAGTTTGACCACTGGTGGCTGGGCTCAAGCAGGCAGCACACTGGACAATAATCTGAGCAGCTTCCCTCTCCACCTGAAGATTAATTTACTGTAATGTACATTACTTGCAGTGGAATGATACTGCTCATGTTTTTGGCAGGATGGGGAAAATTCCACTTTTGTCTTTTTTATTATTTTATAAGGCAGATAATGCAGAAAGGTGAAACAGAACTTCTACAAGGAGTTAATCTGTGATATTGTAAAATCAAAGTACTACTTTATTAAGTGAGTTATTTTACACAATATGAACATCAATATAATTACAATTGTAAAAAATTTTTTATAACAAGTATGGACTGATTTTTTAGGATTTCCAAATAGGGCACAACTGTACATTTACACAGAATTGTCTTTGCATGAAGCCCAAGAGGGAACAGCATAAAAATATGAATGTTTCTGTAGCCCCTTCATTTTTGCTGATCAACAGTTTTAGAAAAGCAGCTGCAGGTTTGTTATGTAAGGTCTGACAGTAGAAGAGTCAATAGGTGTCATGACTTCACCTATAAGAAACAAGAACAACTCGGTTAAGCTGAACCATTACACAATGCTGCTTATCTCTGCATGAATGAAATACCATACTACTGCTTTTTACCTTATTTCAACCTTTTATTATAACCACTTTCAGTTACAGCCTAACAACTGGCTACTGGGAAATCTCTTCTACAGTTAACACAGAAACTCAGATTTTTCTGCATTCACTTGCATAGCTTCAGGAACAAAAAGGCTCGATTATTGGAAATATACTAAATGACTGTTTACATTACATGTTTTGTAGTTACAGGCAGATTGTACTTACGCATTTTGTTCAAAGCAAAACTAACATTTCAAAGCAAGAACTAAACAATGTACTATTCCTACAACACTAAGAATGACCACTTGAAATAACATTAATTCCTTTTAAAACAATCTCCAAGCACAGCGAAATGCCACAGCCATTTCACTCATGCAAGAACTAGCTTGCTTCTTTTTTGTACTTTTAACAGTTCAGGGGTATAACTTTAACTTACGGTAGTTTCCATGTTAAAAGAACTGAAGCAAGTTTTAAGTCCCGCTTGTTGGTGGTAAAAAAACCAACTTATAACACACCTTTCTCAGACAATCAATTAAAAATTAAGGTAATGACCTGTAGACCTTTATGCCTGAACATCAGCCAATTCTGGAGGAAGTGGAGTCTTAGGATGCTTGCTTTCAAAGTGCTGTTTGAAGGTCTTGGGATCCGGCATTTGAGTCTGATTAAAGAGAGACATTAAACTTTATGCACATTACAAGAGTTAAATAATACTACAAAACCTTTATTTTCTTTCCCCGGAAGCCAACTACCTCCTTGATGACACTACTCTAGTGACAGAAGCACCACTAATTTAGCTGCAGGGTAAGATGGAGTATTTAACTGCCTATTTTCAGAGATGCTCTTAAGCACTCTTTTAAGCGCTATCACACTTGCTTTGGCATGTCCATCAATGGTGTTATTCTGGTTAGGTGTCTCCCTGCACATCATACACTTCACAGGCTAGTTTGGTGGAAAACCTACCTCCTCACCAATTTCTTTTTCAACACCTTAGAGATAAACACTTATCCTTTTCAGAATCAAATCTTTATGAAAGCTATTTCTTTAGTTTACCAATAGGCCAAGTTATATGGCATGAGCCTCTAGTTGGCACAAGCTATCTCAGACCTTTGCTACAACACAGTTGCAGGCATCAGCTGCCCAAAGTGATTGATACTACAGCCTGATTTCACAAGAGGAGCTGGTTATAAGTACTCAATGAAGCAACCCTCAATTTGGAATCTTATTTGAGACATTTGAAGTGGCAGATCTATTCTGAGACTGACCATTGAAGTGAAAATGGCGATTTTATCCTTCAGCTCCAAATAGTGCATTTAGGAAAACCAGCCAGAAGGGAAACTACAATCTGATTGGTACTCAAATTTCTGTTTTCTGGTCCAGTAAGTTGTTCTAGCAAAAGTTATTGTGTATCAAGCTTACATTAAAGCTTTTAGCACCACCACTTCTTTCTACAGCAACATCCATAACCACTGATTCCAAGACAGGCCAATTCCATTACAAAGAGAGTATGTTACCACGTGGAGACTAAACAAGAATTGATCACACACTTTTTACATGTTCTATCTCATACTAACAGTACGTGCAGACCACTGTAATACAAAAGGCAAAATAACTACCCAAACCAGACCTGAACATGACCCCTCAGATTTTCTATCTCAATTACCACTACAGCTGAGTAACCTGTAAGCAAGTCACATAACAGATGCAAACACTTCTTATAGCAACAAGCTAGACAACTAGTGTTTTAGTTTCCACTATAAAATCTTCTAAAAATCCTGTTCTAGGCAGGAAGACAGGCCTCTCCCTACAAGACTATTTTGACTTCAGTTCCTCTTACCCTACAGACAGTGCAGGTATATATCAAGGCAGCCTTGGCTGCAGCCTTCTGATCATGTCCTTGTTTCTTTTTTTGCTCAGCTTGCTTTTTGGCATTTTTCTGCTGCGACTGAATCTTCTGCTGTCCACGAGCCATATCTACAAACAAAAAGAAGACATTTAGTCTACAAACATGAGAAACTACTGCTGCTATCTGACTGAGGAGCCATAACCATGAGCACAATGCCATCATGTGCTCTGTCCACAGGGCCTGCAACTCCCATAACTCAAACACAACAGACATCTGTTGGAGCTCTTCGCTACGTAAAGCCTCTGGGTTCAGTATCATTTTTAAAATAATCACCAGAATTATTAGGCCATTCTAAGGTGCCTTCCTCTACTAAGAGTCAAGCTCTACTTTTGAAAAGTGTTTTCAATAGTCAGAATAATTAAAAGTTTCCTTTACAGTTAATAGAAACTTACTCTCTTTTTCAAAAGGTACCGAAAAATTCAGGGGTTTTATTGGTTTTTTGTGTTTTTTTTAATTAAAGCTTAAGACTCAACCTTTATCTCTGGAACTTGAAACAAGTTTCAAGAAAGGCAAATCAAAGTATTACCCAAGGTGTATTACTGTCTTCTATTGTAGGTGCTTATGAGCTGGGAACACCAAGAATAATAGCTCACTCCTCTTCACTGAAGGTGATGTTTACACCCGGCTATTGTATTTTTATTTTCAGCCACATTTATGTGCATATGATTTCTTGAAAAGAAAAAAGACTGCCCCCATCAGAAGCTATTACTCCATCTAACACAGGAGCATAAAGGAAGTAAATTCTATTGCCATATGCCATTACAAGGTCCATCAGAAGACAAAATGAGACGAAAGTGTCACAATTCAAGGAGCATCAAGACATCGCATTTCACAGCAGCGCACTCCACCTGCACGCAGCCCACCAGGACACCCAATTCAGTCTGCACCTCACCCTCAGAGCAGACACCAGACAGGATTTGGGCACACCAACAGCACAGGATTCAGCATGGGGTTATATAACCCAGCAGCTCAATTTCTGCTATTGTCTCTCTCCCAGTCCCTCATGGCCCACGCACGGTTCAGTTGTGCGGCTCTCTCAGAAGCACAACACTGCCCAAGCACAGGACAGCCAGCGAAGCCCATTGTTCTCAGGACAACTCTCGTGTTCCCAGGAGGGGAGCTGCTCGGTCACCGCCCCTCTGGGTAACCTGGGCACTTGCCCCAGGTTTGGTACTCGTGGGACAGACACACTGCATGGCTACACCAGGACTGTCAAATCAAGCAACCCACCCTCAGGACAGGCGGCCTCCCCATGGGAGAGAAAAGCCTGTCCAAAGAGTGACTGACCTCTCGTAAATATGTATGAAAAGCCCTTAAAAACCATCATGAAAATTAAGTTTCTATGAAACATCAACAACACATGAAAATTCACTGGTATTGTGGGAATTTTTGGACATGTGCCTAACGTGTGAGCAAAATGATGGCCCTGAGACCCAGAACATCTCTTGTGGATTGAGAGATACCTCTCAGACCACAGCCCGGTTCTTTCATGGCATCAAACACAACCATATAACCTTCTGCAGAAGTATTACACTACACCTTCAGTGTTCCCTCCTCTTCCCCCACCAGTTTCTCTAAAGAGAATTCAGAAGTCCATACAGCTAATAAAATTGAACGCAACACAAATTCCATTAACAACCAGACAGAAATACATGTGGTGTCCAACAGTTTCCATAAGATACAACACTCAATATTAGTAAGACTAAAAGTGCCAGTCTATGTTTCACTGGATGCTACAACTACTCCAGAACAACCCAGCCAGGGTCTCACGCTGTTTATATACAGCATAGCTCAGTCAGAACACTGGATTCCCCATTAAAATTTTTTAAAAAAAACAAACAACAAACCCAAACAAACAAACAAAACAAAACCAACAACAGAAAGAAATGTTGCCAATAGCTTTGCATAAACAAGAAGGAACGGTAGTTTTAATTCCACTTCTATTTTATCAGCATTACAGCAATCATCCAAAAGTCAGAGGGCTCCTGACAGAAACTACTCAGATGTAACAAAAAAGAACTCTTTTCACAAAGTGTTTGCATATTACTTTGTATTCTAGTGCCTTGATAAGTGCTACGTTACAACAGCCAACCACACTGAACTTTTAGTACTTGGCAACTACTGGTTTTAGTTAAGTCACAGACAAGAAAACACGACCACAAACATTTGCTCAAAAATATCAACCACCACACAATGCCCGAGACCAAAAATCCGAGAGTTTAAATACTGCTAGTTACACTAACACAGCTAAAACAGTGTTTCTGAAACAGAGAAAATTAAGGCTTAGACCACTACTCTTCTAAGAAAGTGACCAAAAAAAATAACCCCAAAGCTCCTTTAAAAGAAGGATGAGTTCATCTACAAGGCCAAATCAGTAATTTCAATTGCACAACGCAGGTAAGTGTGGTTTTCCCCATCGGGCACACCCGCAGAGTCCAGCAGACCAGCCTGCTGTCTCTAAATAAAGAACGCGCGAGCACGTAGGAAACGGAACACTCGGAAAAAATCTGCTGCCAAACCGTAACAGGATTTTTTGCTGCCAAATCATAACAGCAACAGCAGCACGGGCACGGTCGGGAAGCGAGGCTGAAGCCCGCAGCACAGCCATGCCGCCTCACACGGGGTCATTTCCCGGTGAGTAACCAGAGCCCGAGCGGAGTTTCAAGCCCTAGAACAGGACCCCGACAGCTGCTTCCACTGTCACTTCCAGAGGCACCCAGCAGCTCGCGGCCCCGGCCGGGAGCGAAGGCTTTGGCGGCCGCTCCGCCAGGAACGCCCGGCCCGGCCCGGACCGGCCTGCGGCGCGCAGCGACCGGGGGGGCCGCGGCCCTGGGNTGGGCGGGGCCCGGTCCTGGGCGCGCCGGGATCAGCCGGGACAGGCAGGCAGGCAGCCTTGCCCCGCCCGGTGCCCGGAGCGCAGCCCCGGTGCCGCCGCGCTCGCGGTGCCGCAGCGCCCGCGGGATGCGGCAGCGCGGCTCTCGGGCTCCCGCTTCCTGCGGGTCCGCTCCCAGCCACATTCCTCGGCGCTGAGCGTACGGGAGCGGCCTAAAAATAGCGCTATTCCTGCTCACTGGGATCCGGATAAATGGCTCGGGAGAGGAGGCCAGGCAGGGATGGCGGAGGGAAGGGGATTCTGCTCCGGCTGCAGTTCACACAGAATGCCCATGTATAGGCTTGAAGGGTTAAATAAAGTAGAAGGAAAGAGGCTCCGATGGGAAGCAGAATTTTATTGAATTTAAAGTGCACTAGATCTGGTTTGGACATGTTTTGCAAGGATCATAGGGGAAGTTTACAGCCTGTATCCACTGCACATGTGATTTGAAAGTTATTGACTTGCATGAATACAGATATAGGCAGGCCCTGTAAGGAAGCATAAAGAAGCTCTATTTTCTATGGACCTCTTCGTAGGATTCAGCCAAAGGAAGGCTGAATGTTTGTGCCTGCTGAGGATTATCCACCTGTTAGGAAAAGGCGATACACAGGCAGCGTCTCTGCTTAGAGATGATATTCTGCCACTCCCTGAGTAATTGTAGCTTCAAAACCTGGCATCTTGAACAGTTCTGTGTCTGGGGCAAAAGAGCAAAAATAATATGCCTACCAGAGGAGCTGTAAGGTGCTAGCTTGATGTTTTGCATAGCTGAGGCTGAATTATTGTAATGTTCTGATCCAAGAGAGGAAAATGCAACAACAAAAAATCCATAAAGAAGTTGCAGTGAAGGTTTTAGGCCATTATTATGAGTCTTACCCAGAGCATGATAGCAGTTATGAGGGAGCTGTAGAGTAGATTTCTGACACTTAAGTCACTGGAAGTGAGTCCAGATGTCACAACATCTCAGATAGTCGAACACAAGTCTGTGATAAAAGAAGGAATTTCCTAACATTCTCCTTAAAAAAAACCAAAAACATATATATATATATATATATATATATATATATTCTCCTAACATTCCTGTTTGCAACTATGTCTTCCACATTAAACTGATAGCAGTGAGAATGCTTATACCAGGACGTTGCAATCCATGCTGTGTAAAAATGATCTTGTCACTAGGTTCTGAACTTTATGGAAATAAGCAACTATAAAAAAACCACTCAAAGTGCACATGTGCATGTGCTTGTGGGGTGCTTGTGGAGAGGGAGGCATTTTGTGTCTTGTGCTTGCAAGCAGGTGGCTTTCAGAATGAAGTTTTGCTTTCATCAGGGAGGAGATTGACGAGTGAAAAAGTAGCTTCTGTCCTGGCTGATGCTATTTTTAAGGACTGCTGGCCTCATATGTGGAACTGGAGAGGGTTTTTCAAGGGTCATGTTCCCATACTATGGTGTTGCTATACATGTGGCTGGACAAGAATTTCAGCTAAAGCGGATTGCCCAAGCACATGCTGAGCTCTGGCTGGTCTTGGAAGCTTTTTCTGCTTTTAGGAGGACAAGGGATAGATCTTGCAGGACAGGGGACTGTGGCTGTTTCACTGTCTGTTCTGTCTTCTCTCCCTTTGTGCTGTAGATTCTGGTCACAGCACTAGCCCCTTTATTGTCCAAATCACAGCTTTGCAATTGAGATCATTCCAAGGAGATGGTTAGAAATTAAAACCACCATAGTGAAAGAAGAATAACTGCCCATAACTGAGATTTCTACTACTAAGATAATAAGGAAAACTTCCCATTCACCGTAGATAATTTTTCAAAATTGATTTACTGCATGAAACCTACTTGTCACACCAAAGGGGATATTTCCATGCACATGTGCAGGTTAGCAAAGAGATCTGGGGTAGATGTGGTGAGCTGTTAGTGAGGCAAGGCGGGCCTATGCCCTGGATACTTTGCACAGCTCTGATGAAATGAACCTTTGGTAATTGCAGTTTGTCTGGCATGTGGACTTCCTCTCCTTTGTGTTGCTTGCACATGAGGTGAAACAAGCCAGGGTGTATGAATAAAAGTATAAATAGAAGTTAAAATGTAAAATAAATGCAAACTTTAGACTGAAATGTTGCATCTTCAAATTACCAGAAATACACTGCAGCACTTTTCTGTGTGCTTCTTGTTTAATTGTTTTCTAATTTAAAGACATCTCCCAAACCCCACAGATATTACCAAGTACTCTACATTAAAATAGAGTGAAAAACAAGACCATCTCTCAGTAGTTAAGGGTAGATGAAATGCAAGGTGTTTATTACCCCAAGCAAAGCCTAACAAAATTACAATTCACTGAAATCTATAGAAGCATCATATGCATAGAAAACACAGCTCCATAAGGATAAGGCATTTTAGCTCTTATGTAGCCCCTAAAAATAGTCCAAAATTTTTTAAAGAAGAGATGTTAGCTTCTCACAATGATGCAATTGATGAGAAACAAGACTTCGATTTAAGCCCAAGCTTGAATGTGGTGAACAGTGTGATCAAATAAACCCCAAAATGATGGTCTACTGAGGAGGGAAGCAGCAGAGGAAACTAGAAGGAGCAGTGCTGTGAGGCAGAATTGTTTCTTAGTTTGGTGGGGTTTTTTTAAAACAGCCATGATTGTTATGCTCATGCTTATTTCTCATCCCCTTGGATTCTGGCCCCCCCATCATTTTCTGTGCCCACAGAGAGGTGCAATTTCTGCCATTACGTCAAAATACCTGTTCTGCTCAACAGCAACTTGTTGACACTTGGATTTTGTTGCAGGTCAGTTTGAGCTGTCTCACCCTGGTGTGACTCCTGTCCCCACCACAGTTCCCTGCTGGGAACCAGGTGGCATTTTGACACGTGTTATTAAACCCATTTTGAAAGCAGTTGTCGTGAGGTGCAAGGCAAGTTTGCTCACAACAGCATAGGTGGGGCTGCATCTCCCTTCTGAATCAGCCCCTGTGCATCTGCCAGGTCCTCCCACTGCCATTCCCTGCTGCACTTACTGTGGTGTATTTTTCCTTTTCATTTGCTCCTGTGTTCACTATTGATCCATTGTCACATCAAACATCATCTCAACTGGCTGAATTTGGCTTGTGGCCGAGGGCTGCCCTTGGCCGTCGCTCACAGGGAGGAACATGCTGGTACTGTGTGCCTGCCTCTTGGGGGATTTTATTTGGTGCCCCACCATGACCCCTTGTCATGTCTAAAGAAGTGAAGGAAAGGGAAGGAGATGCCCTGGGCCTGCAAGTGATCTCATTAGATTTTGTGGATGCAGACCAATGTTGACACAAACACAGAATAGCAGAGATTGGCTGTGAACCCAACAGCCTTTGAAAGAATAGTCAAGGCTGATGCAATGGTAAATCAGAGTCAGCATCACTGAATGTTAGGGACAGGATGACATGGATGCAGGCAGAACCCCAGCCAAGCTGTAATCCTGGTAGTTAGTGCTGGTTGATAGAAAACATCATGCAGCAGTGCCTATCCAACCTGGGGGCTTCACAAGGTAGCGTTTTGCTCATTTACCCTTTCTTGCTTTTTGGACTTTCACCTCCTCCCTCCCCCCTGCATTAGCATACCGTTCTTTTCCCTGTAAAGGCATTTTTCACAGCCACAGCTCCAGCTTTCATACATCCAGTTCACGCCTCCCTGACACAGCATTAACTCCTGTCCCTCCGTTGACCCCGATTGCTGTGTGCTACTTCTCTAGAGCTGGGATGTGGGCACCTCATGGGCTTGAACAGTATTGCTGTTCAGGCAAATACAAAAAAAATTGTGAGATCTTAAATCACGTATTTGGCTCACAGATTCAATAGATTCTTAGCACTGCATTGCCATGAGATGATACCAAGTAACAATACATTTTTACTGCACAAATAAATATTTTAAGGCATGTGATGGTATGTCTCCTTTTGCATGCTGGTGTAGAACTAGGTGTTCTGTAGTGTACAGTATGCTGATCCACAAGGTTTAAAAATGGAAAATGAAGGTAGGAAAAAAGGACAATGAACAAATTGAGAAGGAAAGCCAAAGATTAAGCTCTGTTTTGGGAAGAAGCCAGCACAACAATGCAGCTCTCTTGGCAGGGCATCTCAGGCTTGTGGTACCCTTCCAATTCCACACTAGCTTTAAAGAACCAGCCCCATTAGCAGCAATGCAGCATCTTTTCCTGGTTTGCCTGCTGCCTTTCTGAACAGCTTCTTTGTTCCAGGGACACCTGATGGATGGCATCCTGCAGAACAAGGACAACCTCAGATGATGTCTACCACATTGCCAGCCTCCCTGTGCTCCTCACAGTACTCCTGGTCCCATCAGTAGACTCCAGAAGCACATAAATAAGGGCAACATTATCCTTCCTAGCAGGACAGTGCCCCCTTCTTCCACACCTCTAGTGAGCCGGCAGTGTACCAGGTGGCCACACATTTGTAAACCTTTTCCAAAAGTTGATATAACTCTCACTTCTACCTCGCCTCTACCATGGGCTTAGGCTCTTGTGCAGCAAGGCAGCCTACAGAAATACTTTTGCCACCAAACCTTAAATTAGGACAAACCCAAGGAAGTGTCCCAAAGTCAGTGGTAGATTCTGGTGGCACAGAGACTACAGCTAATTGTCCTTTCTCTGGGTTTGGTGGTTGTTTTTTTTTCTTGCCATAGCTCCTGACCCTTTCCAGCAAAAATGGACAGAGCTGCTTCAGTGAGCATTCCTCTCCACCGGAAGGGTAAAAAAATGTACAAGGGAGGATGCAATAACGAGCTGGCCACATCCTCTGAGAGACAAAAATGTGAGGGCTTGAGGAAAAGGCTCGTGAAGAATGACAGATGGAGGCAGTTAGAAGCATGGAGATGCAGCTCCTCAAACGTTTCAAGGCATATGCACCTCCTGGAGAGCATGGGCCAAGATTGCCTTGTGACCTTTAAGTATTTTGCAGTCTCTCCTCTTTTAAATCCATTTTGTTGGAAGTGAGTTTTGCTAAAAACAACAAAGCACAAATGCCTTTCTCAGCATGTCACAACTTTTTTGACCAACCCACATAGACAAACTGGAGACCTTGAGAACATACGCTTCCATTCTTTATAAACAGTTTAAAATAGATTTTAGCTTTGCTCAGCATTACGTACAGTTACTATTTTTAAATGCACTCCAATTAATCATTCCCTTTTTTAGCCTATGCCCTCCATTCATGCTTTTGAATCTCGTATGTGTTCAAGTCCTTGCCTTATCATGAAAACAAATATATCTGTACATTTTTAATTAATTCAGAATACCAAGGTTTCCCTCCTCTCCACCAATACAAATACATGTATGAGGCATAAAGCAAATCCACACACTGTGTCATGTGCCTGTTAAAACCTGCAGCAATTGAGATTAAAGCCTCTCACAGACATGCCAACATTGCTGACAACTGGCCTCTAGCCTCAAGAAGAGAAATGCATCCCTCAGCCTGTGCTTCTGAATGGCTGCACGTCCCAGAGATGCCTCTGTGCCATCTGCAACACACCAGCCTTGTAGTGGACATGTTTTGGTAGCTGCTTATTGTACCCTGAGGAAGGGGCTTTTCATCCAGAGCCAGCCTCTCCATCTGTTTTTCAGTTATCCATGTGCAGATTTCATTGCAATTCTAGAACTGCTAAGGGCAGGAAGCTCTTCATGTTTTCCAAACAGCACGTACAATCTTGCGGGATAAGGAAGCAAAAGGCCAAAGGTGCATGTCAGGATTACACATAAGAGAAAAAGCACAGAGAGTACACAGGAAAGGGCTCTGCAGTTGTAGGACATTCTCCATGGAAGGGAAGCAGCCTTGGACATCCAAAAGTGCCACACATGCACTCACTGCTGGTTTTCCCAGGTTAGTGCTGGCTCAGTCCCAGCAGTCTGCTGCTTCAGGAAGAGATCACTGAGAAACATCTGCTGGATTTCAACTTTCTCCTTTTCAGATGCCCTATTACACTCACTCTGGAATCACTGCATGACTTAAAGGCAGGAATCCAAAGAGCCTGCTGCAAAGTGAGTTGTGGGGATTGCTCTGATTGCCAGTGTTTCCTGCCAGCTGCTGACAGCGCTTGGAACATAGTAAGGTCTAGCTACCAAACACTGGTGGATAAACAGGACCTGGCAAGAGAAATCAGGGGAACGATTTGGTTTGCACCAGGCCACTGGATCCCACTTCTTTGTGCAAAACCTTGTAGACTGCTGCACCAGAGGAATGTGCTATGGGATGTGGAGCAGAACAGAAAACACATTCCTGGAAGGAGCCAGCAATGCCAAAAGGTGGCAGCTATGTAGAGGTAAAAGACTTTACTTATGGGGCAAGACAGAATGTCTGTGCTAATTGCCAGAACTTCTGCAGCTGAGTTACTGTGGATATACAAAATCACGTCTCAGTAGATGCTCGTAAGTGTACTCTTAGGACAGACTGCCATGGGATGGAGGAATAAAAAACCCTTTTCCTGCTATATGGCTGATGTCTGAGCAGCACAGGCAGAGGGCTGGTTTTTTTCTCTGTCCTTTAGCCCAGTTTTTGCTTGGAAACTATGGGAGAAAACCAAGGAGGATGAATTAATGTTTCTGTGAAAACACTCAGTGCACGTCTCTAATCAGGCAAGACAGAATGGCACTTAAGAGTCCCAAGAGCTGGTTGTGAGGTAGCATTAGGTACAGACTTTGCACATTAGTATTTCCTAGGCTAGAAAAATGTAAAGCACTCATTTAAATTATCTGGTTAAAAAAAAAAAGACTTATTTTAATCTGACTACTGGTCTGCAAAGCTAATTTGAAAAACTCTGCTCTTGCAACCTGGCTAAAGAATTATAAAGAAGTGAAGTGGAATTGCCTGGTGCAGGAGACATGCCATTCATCCCAGTGGGAAGGTGTCTTTTACAATGCTTCCATAGGCAAGAAGGCCAGGTTAGAATACAAAGGCCTGATCCTGTCTAAGCATAGGCAGGAGCAGCTTAAATACCTGCAAGCTACATTCTCTCCATTCCCAAACCAAGACTACAACCCCTTAACATTCTGCACCTGAGCCTTCCTACTCCCACATCTTCAGGGTACCCTTCTCCAAATCAGTTGTCCCAGGCTTTTCCTGGTACTGTCCCCTATGTCCCAGTATTCATGGTAACAACTCCATCTGTTCAAAGCCCAAACCAAAGGCTGCCTGCACAACATGAGCCTTTGCACACTACACCTGTTCCCTATTTTAAAATGTGCACCTTTAAACAAAATAAATTCAGCCTGGAAACGACCTCCCAGGCTTATTGCTTTTATATTTTTCTCTGTTACTGTAAAGAGTTCCTTGGTGAGAGAAATCTTTTCCATAGATATTTAAAATCAGGATCAGATCCTTTTTTCACTTTTCTGTTTGTTAAATCAAAGAGCCTAAACTAGTATTGAATAGTACTTTGTAAGAACAGGTCCTCGTGGGACTAAAAAAGACTGGCAGCGAGGATGGCTTCCCATTAGCAATTATTTTCTGAGATTTTGTACAGTCAGCTCCCAGTCTGTTCCCATGGTTTCCATCAGCCTATAAACAGGACATGTGTATTTCTCTTTTGACTTCTCAAGACTGTGCTGCAGACAACCTGCTCCCCAGGGTGACCAGGTCCAGATCTTACTGTCCTGACTGCTTTAATGGATGCCCTGAAGTCCTGAGGGTCTTCCCCAGATCTTTCTTTAGATGTCCCTTCCCATATACCAGGCAAAGTTTCCACAACCATCACGGCAAAGCCTGACATTCACTAGTCCCCGTGGATGCCCTGACACCACTGTTGACTTGGAAGCCTCCAACAGTACCCAGATGCAGGTGTGCATGTCAAACACACCAATGGAAGGACTGAGGCTGACACAGCTACTCTGAAGCTTGAACCCCTTTTTCCTCATCACTCTAACCCTGCAGCCGCTTGCCAGCACAGAGCCTTGCTAAGCATGAGCACAGGCACTGCAGCTCATAACTCCACCAATTAGACCTCACCCAGGGTCAGGAAACGACCTTAGTGCTCTACACAGCTCGAGAGCCTGTGGCTCTCATTGCTCACAGAGGTGCTGTGGAGGGTGAGGTGCTTAGGCAAACAGTGATGATACGGGAAAGAACGTATGGCTTTGCTGTCTCAGCACTGGAGGTGGCTTTTTACCACACCCACCTTCAAAGAAGGCAGAAATGTTTGTCTTGGGAAAGAGGAGGAGATGGGAGGAACCACCCTTGTGCTTAGAACAGCCCAGGCAAGCGAAAAGACTTGGGTCAAGTCTCCGCTGAATTTCTTCAGGGCTGTCGGAGAGAATTATATGACAATGCTGAAAAACCAGTGAAGGACACAGCTGGCAGGCTCATGGCAGGCTCACTATGCGCCTCTGCCTTTTTATGATCCTGTGGAATACCCTGACCTCAGATGCTGGATCCCCTGCTCTCAGCTGTCTCATGACGGAACAGCTACATTCTTATATCTCAGTGGTGATGTTGCACAACACACAGAGATCCCAACACATCAGCATCCTGCCCTGGGCAAAGGCATTGTGGCTGTGGAAACCTGTGACCACTTCAGCCAGCAACCTTCTCAGTGCAAAATACTTGGGTTTTAACAGTTAGGACAAAGCATGATGGCAAGGAGATATTAAACCAGCAGGCATACTTGCATGTTGTCTCTCATCTAACCTTAGTACATTCTGAAGAGTTTTAGGAGGGATTTACTGGAGCAGAAATGATGAATCGACTTGATCACATGGTAGAAAGCCTGGTTGCTCCTGAGTGCCTGCAGCTCTTATGCTGCTTGTGAGAGGAGAGACAGCAGTTTATAGCACTAAGGTTCCTTACCCTGGCACAGTCTAGTGATGGCACTTCTGACCAAGTGTCACATGGCCTCTAGGAAAGGTCTCAAGATCCTGTTACTTAGACTAAGGGGGAAACAGCTGTTCCACTGTGCTGTGACAGAAGGACCGCAGCAGTGATATCCAGCACAATACCAGTAATCCTCAAAAAGTATTCAACATCCATTCTTCAAAAAAAGGGCTGAGTCCAGACCGGGTAAGTCTGGTGGTAACAATCATAGTCCAGCCTTCTATCTAAGTCTCTACCACAGACACAGCAGAGCCTAGAAAAGTTGAACCCTGACCCCTCTGGGGTAGCTGCTCTCCAATCATGTCTTCACTGGTGGCCTTCAGGTGCTGACTTTGAAGGGGGCTCACAGCAATTCAATGGCTCATGTCACAGCAGAGCCTTAGCCAGCCCTAGTCTGGATAAGGAAAGAAGTAGTATCATGACAGGTAATGTCAGGTAAGAATAACATTATTCCTTAACATACAAGGAAGATGGGACTAAGAATTTCTGAATTTTGGTTTGCTTGCAAGGCATTCTAAAAGATAATTCTGCATCCTACTGTGGGCTGCACTGCTCATGGGCACTGACATGCACAGGTCCATTAGCATTAAGGCATGGCAAACGCTCAGTTAACAGATGTATTTGACCTCCTCTCTGGTTCTGCTTTCTACTAAATGAAGTCTTATGTATGATAAATACTGGCAGAAATCCAGCCCACCTCTACTTTTGGTTTGAGTGCTGTTGCCTGTGTTTAATTCTTTCCAGAAGGCCCACAAGTGAATTTCAAAGAGGCGGAGTTGTTCATTTGCAGCTTGCACATTGTATGGGAATGTGGTACTCAGCCCTGAGCTCCTCATCCGCAGGACGTGTTGCAGTTCTCGATGGCTGATCACTGTGTTTTTCTGCCAATTTCTCTTCATGGTCTGCTAGCTGCAGTTTTGGAAATCAGACTTGCTCCTTGGCATCTATTCAAGCTATAGAGTCCAATTTATTTCTAGAAAACATCCATTGCTTCTGCAGTATGTTGACCCAGTCTATGCAAGCTCACTAACTCAGAAGTAGCTCTCATTTCTTTTCTGTTGCCAACAGACATAATCAGCAATTAAGATGATGCATTTTTAAGGGATTTCTCTTCAGGAGGAATGTAGCACCCTGCAATCAGCCCCAGCAGTCTCTCCTCTAAGGGGGAGCCTTTACAAGCACAGGGGGTCCTTCTGCTACAGAAATGGAAAACCTCAGCTGAGTACAGGGTTCCCAACCATGTCAGGACTCTGCTTCAGCCTTAGATCTCATCCAGCTTTTAATTCTTTCCATTGACTTTATCTTAAACTTTCTGTTCCATACACAATGTTATCAGAGCTACATAGGCTTTGCTGGCATGTCTCCTATATTAGTAGTTACATTTTGTTAACAGGACCAGACTGGTTGAGGTAAATTGGCTTACTCAGAGCACAGTTAGTGACATGCACAGTTGGTCTGACCATGTATTCGTCTGGAGCATTTTCGCATGGGAAGGAGGCTTATACAACTATTCAGTCTGTCCCACTAGGAATTTTGGACCCATTGGCTGATTTCAGTCAGAATCTGAGGGAGCAGTTAATCAGCAGAGGCAGACACCCATGCACAGAGAATCCTCCCCAGGTCCTGAGAGCTGCACTATGAGTTTTGCTCTCAGACACCACAATATATATATGGAAGAGACACTGCATCCCACCAATGAAAATTTTTTGGAAGGAGTTTGTGTCTTGCTGGACACCAGAGAATCCAGCTATAAATCCATGGGAAAACAGATTTCTTAACAGTGCTGCTCAATTGCTTTTTAACTTTTAAGAGTTTTATTATAACTAAGAGCACTGGCTCTGCATCCAAAGAAACTCTCAGGTGTGAATGACTTTACAGTCATCCTTTTGCTGGTCATATCTGTGTTAGCCCAAAACTGCAGCATAAGAGAAACAAATGAAGATTGTCAGAAAGTGATGGCAATGTTAATTACACAGTGGTCCTATAAGTGTACTGAACTTTGTAGTGACAGAAAAGCACAAAGCTGGCCTCACTAAAAAGGACTAAGAGTTTCCTAAGGCAGAAGAACCTAAGTTGGTACACAAAGAGCACCAGAGCAGGAACACTTCCCAGTGATGGGTGCTTTAGACTTGAGCTGGATCTGTAAGAAGCACCACAGGTTCCTGAGGAGGTGGTGTCAGCCTGTTGGTGAGGGAGAATTAAGTTAATGAAGGGAACATGGAGCAGAAATACTGTCATAGCAGAAGGGACCCCTTCCTAAAGTGCTTTCTGCAGGCTGTGCAGGCAGGGCTGGCATTGCAGGATGAACGAGTGAGCACCCAGTGCTGTGGGACCTGCTTCCAGGGAGTCCAGAGCACAGCCAGCTCAGCCAGCCAGCAAAACTCCTCAGGTAATGGCCAGCAAGCCTACTTTGTCAGAGCAGACGTGGCAAGGAAAGGACATAGTCCATGAGCAATTTAATTAAGATCTACTATAAAGACAGTTTAAGGTGACCTCGCGCACTTCTGTCTAGGAAATACAACACATGATCTCAGGCTAGCAGCAATGCTTGCAGGAGTGAGGGACAGGCTGAGTAAAACTGCTTTACTGAGACTATGCTTTGTGGTTGAATGCAACAGCACAAGCTCTCATCATATTCCCTTTGGGGCATGCAGAGGGTTGCACAGGACGCAGGTTGCACAGAAGTTTTTGCGTGGGGTTCTCTGCCCTCTGAGATGTGATAAGCTCATGTTGGCCTCCCTACCCTTCCTAATTGGGGGACTTAAACAAATTATTGTTCTGGTTTCTGTGGCTTTTTCCCAAGAAACTAATAGTAAAGCCATATTGCTCAACTATCACGCTGGGGAGAGCAGTATCTTGCAGCTGTGATTTAAACCTCCTTTGCAATATAGGGTGAAACCAGGTGTTTGCATGAGCTTCCTTCAGCAGATAATTCCAACAGATGCAGGACATGCTGGGAATCCTGCAAAGGGAGTTAAGAAATATATAGGACCCTCCTACCTGAGGCACAGCTCTGCCAGGAAGCAAATCCTCCAAGTATCTGGCTATTGGGAATGCTACTCAGTGATGCTTCTGTGTCTTCGCTATGGAGGAGAGAGCTGCACTCTTGTGTGGGTAAGATGTGTGGTGGAATTCCCTCGGAAGCTTCATTAGGACCCAGGTTTCTTGGAGCTTGAGAAGTTAATTGCTGATTTCTGAATAAATTAATGTATTGCATTCCTTCAGGATTTCAAAATGTGTTAGACCAAAGAGCTAAACAAGCTCTCAGTGTTTTATTTTTTTAACTAATTACCACTGGATATAGGCCACCACTGGATATAGACCTGGTCAATAAACAAGTCAATAAACATACAGTAGCAGTGGGCTTAGTAGAGAGCTGGTTTGATAATTTTGTTGCAAATTTATATTGCAACAGAGCTGTCTGAAGGCAGACATCACTTCTTGGCAGTCATCACTTCACTAAGAGCCACGAAGTATTTCCTAGCCGTTGCTATTATTTCTCTTACCGTTTTTAAATACATGGTGCTAAAAGGGTGCTAAAAGCATGAACTTCGTTTTCTGCGCTTTCTCTCCTCTTTAATGTATATGAACAATTCTCTTAGTAGCTTATCCTCCTCTTCAGAAAAGTTTGTACATGAGACTTAAGCATGCTTCTGTTCTTCAATTGTCTTTTTTCTTTTGCCTTCCTTTTCAAAATTCAAAACACCAGTGATGGAGAGAAGTGCAGGCTGAGCTGGCTGAGCCTGCCGTGACACCCGCTTCCTTCTGCCACCTCGCGGGCTGTGGCTACAGTACAAGGAACATGGCTTTCCCAGCATAACATACCTTGTTTTCCTTTCATATTTAATGAAAGATCCCATGATAACAGGAAACATTATGCATTGCCACTGCTGGGCATGTCTTGACACTTCCGAAAGGAGTTTCCCCTCCCTGCGTCAGAGCTGTCGTAAGCAGGAATACCTCTCAAAGCGATGATGACATCTTGAATTGTTTAACTTTGTTATTGCAACAGAAGATGAGAGATGCACCTCTATTATTACTGGATGATTTTTTGTTGTTTTGTTATTGTTTGTTTGTTTCAAAATTTGAGTAATTCTTTTTAAACGTGAGGCCTGAAAAAAGACCAATAGTGTCTTGTTCTGGGATACTCGAAATGGCTCAAATAAATGTTGCTGATAGTATAATACAACAAAAGATAGTTTAAGGCAAGAATTAAACGAGTTTTTTTCCAAGAGTGGAGCACTTTTCAGCTGGAGACTGTGGAGTGTCATAAACGGATGTTTCCCTGTTAAGACTGAACACAACCATGCAGCACTGCATAGTCCTGCACTGGGGGGACAACAGGTTGATACAGAGAACCAAAGAGCTCTTCCTTTCCTGCAGTGCTGGGAGAGAGCTGGTTGCTGTTCTCTTTATTTGTTCTTTAGGTAACCAAGAAATTTTAAATCAATTTGGGCTAAACTACCAATTGAGCAACTATGTTATATCAAAGCAAATGTTAAAAATTAAGCTTTGAAAAGTCAAGTTGGACACATTCTGTGGATTTGATTTCACCAAGCTATCTCAAACTGAAACACAGAGGCTGAGTGTTTTTTCCTCGCGAATAACTGCAATTGTAGCAGTGGCCTTGAAGGACACTGACCTCTTAAACGTAGCAAGTCTTTAAGAGGCATGCAGCTACATCAAAAAATGCCCATAGTTAAATTTATATATGTTGGATGAGTCGTAACTGCTCCCTTATCTTCAGAATGTTTTGCAAAGAGCCATGAATCTGACTTGTTGAGTGAGCCCCAGTGTTTTCATTGTAATATAATCATTTATATTTATGTATTCATGGGCCATACTGAAAACATAATTGTTCAGAATAACTTTCTTTCTGGTGAAGAGCTTGTTAAAATCTTTTAAGATATTCGACATATAACTGCTCTTCTCTTTACAGAAGCAACTATATAAAGCTCAGAGAATACACATAATCCTGACTTCAGGGACACGTCCCAGTGAAAACCTTTCTTGCTGACACTTGAGGAGTCACTGCTCGCACCTCCCACTGACCCATTTACCCTGCCTCCTCGGGAAGTTGTGGGGCCTAGAATAGAAGTGTTTCCAAAAGAGCCTTCAGCTTCCTGCCCAGCACATCTCGGTTCTAAGAGCCTGAGTGACCTCACAGCTCTCCTTGACCCCCATGAAGGTGCCTGCCAGGTGCACCTGACCTCAGCATGGGAGACCAACACAATGAGCTCTGGAGCCCGAGCTGGAAATTGGTGCAATGCCTGCAGAAAGGGCTGATGCACAAGCAGGTCTCTGCAGGGAGACTGGATTCAGAGAACTCATCCATGCTGATGCTGTTTCTCTTTAAGCTACTAATTAGTGCAGCTCAGCGTAATGTGCTGTGCTGACGCAGTCTGGAGGTTTGGCCTGTGCTGCTTTGCATCCTGCCTGGCAGAAGCTTCTGACCTGATGTGTTTTTTTGATTGTAGTTCCCCCAACACACCCCCACAGAGGGACTCCCAACACCTGCAGCCACACGCAGGAGGGAGCAGAGGCACATAGTGATGCCTTGGAAGGCTGACCTGAAACAGAGACTGGATGGGGCTAGGGAATAAAATAGGTGTTTATTGAAAGGCCTTTAGGGTACACCTTGTTCAGGGCAAGAGCCTGACCAGGGCTACACCCAAGGTGGACTTAGAATGGTCACAAAATGCCGAACTGGTCAGGAGGTGTTACACTTTTATAAGTTTTGGTCCATTTGCATATTGGGGTTTAATTGTCCAATTACAGCTTCAGGCTGTGAGGTCCCATCCTTCTTGTTTCTCCCTTCAGTCCACCCGTGTTTGTGCTTTTGGGCCTGAAAGATGTCCTTGGTCTTCAGCAGGAAAGGATTTGTTTTGTCTACCTACTCTGTGAAGAGAGCTTACCAGCACTTAATATGAGGCTCAGAACTACATCCCTAGGCAGCACAGAATCCGAAAATATGAAAACTAAAACTTAAGAAGGCTAAGATGGCATCAATGGTGTTAGGTATAGGGTCACTATGGTGCAGGGGCGTCACCCACTCCTGACCCCCTCCCTGCATGCCCTCTGTGTCTCTGGAAATTCCCAATCCATGGATCTCCCTCTCCTCCCACGGTCCTTAACCATTCCTGGAGGTCCTTGTCACCATAGGTGTCCCCAACCCCCTCAGACATCTCCATGCAGCTCCCTATCCCCCACTAGAAGTCCCCCAACCCCTGGAGGTCCCCAGCCTCTGGAGGTCCCCACTAGCAACTGCATCAGTGTCCTGGTTCTGGGTTCCATGGGGCTGGTATGTGCATGCAGTACAGGGTGACATCTGCCACCGAGGGCCTCGGCCATACAATGAAGGTGTCAGCAGCTCCCAGTCCACAATGCCATCTGCACATTCACCGTGATCCGGTACTGCTCCTTCTGGGGCTTGATGTCAATGTCAAATCCATGCCTGTGCCTCCTGCTGTGCTGTGCCAGCCCTGGGGCTCCTTGCTCTCTCTGCCACACCATGCAGCTCACACCCAGCTCCTTTGTGACAGTGAAGATGAGCTGTAGCAGCACCCACTGTGATGGACACCAGAGACATCCAAAACTTCTTAGGCCAGAAGCTGAGCTGCCCCTAGATGCTGATGGACTGCTGCCATCTTAGTCTTCTGAAAATGAAGGCAAGCAAAGGAATGCTTGGGTTCAGGATCGGGCCTGACAGGGTATGCTGCCTCCTCTGCAAATTGCTGGGTGGGCATCACTGGTCAGTGGGATCTGGGGTGGTGCTGGGCTGTTGCAGGCAGAGCCCTCCACTGCTTTTTTTGCTCAAATGCCCCCTTGCCCCAGCGCAACACCATGGGACTTGGCTCTGCCATTTTACCCAGGTTGGATGGAGATGTCAGAGGTGACATTGACATCTCATTACAAGGCCTTGGTGTGGGACACTGGCAACAGTGGGAGCAGCAGCAGGGACCTGCTTGGCGATGTCTGAGGTGCAAGGCCACTCCTTGCACCAGGCTGGTGTAGACAGAAGCCTTGTCAGAAGAGTGTGCATAGGCTGTGCCTGGAGCTAGCCCTGTACTTGGAGCGACCCTTTTTGCTTCTCCCTGTTTCTGTGCCTTCTTCCCTTGTTACTCAAGGCCCATAGCTATATCCCAGGGAAGGCATCCCCAGGGAGGCATGCACCCCTCCAGGGGACAGACAGGTAGCACATCATGCAGACAGCTTGAGAGAATCTCTCGAGGGAGATAGTCAACCAAATAGGGGAGTGCCTTCACGGCAACGAAACCTTTCCCTGAGGGGCTGAAGGATCTCCCAGTCTTGGAGACCATGCACCCCAGTTGGTTGTCCTCAAATGGGCATCAAAGAGGGAGGGAGGAGAGTGTCTTGAAAGGGAGCATAAAGGAAGGAGGATGATGACACTGGGGGGGTAACACATGCTTGAGAAAAACCTAAGATTGACTGACTCACAGATAATGGAGGTACCTCATAACATGATCTGACATGATGCTCCTTTCATGTAGTGTGAAATAGCTGAGGGCTTCATCTTTTTGTTACTCACAGATGCTGATTTCCAAGGACTGGAGCCTTCTAGGGCAGTAATTATCTTTAACTGGAGAGATCAAATGTAGAATAAATATCTCATTAACGTTGACAAAGCACAATCTTTCTTTACAGCTCATAGTAAAAGAGAAAGTGAGTGTGAAGGATGGGATGAAACAGGCAGCAGCTTCCCTCCCTGCTGGAGAGTGGCATCTGGCACTTGGAATATCTGCTCAGCTGGAGGGGCCTGAGCACATATCCACCCAGAAACCAGTGAGGTGCAGGCTACTTCAAGGATAAATAAAGATTTTCTAATCTTTCTTTGCCGGGACTGGGAACACTACAGTGTGGCCATGGATGCAAAAATGGTGGAGATCGAAGCAAGAAACAGAAGGCGTTTAGTTCTAAACCCCAAGAGTTGGGTTCTGTACCCTGTGCAGGGAGATTTGGGGTTTTCCATTCTTGGGACTATTGTGTTTTCTTCTAAATACCCATCATTGCCTCAGGTGAAACCTGCAAAACAGGGCTCTGAATGTGGTACTGCCCCAGCCATACGTGCTGATCATACCCTCCTTGAATGTAAAGTTCAGAAGTTTGCCAGCAGTGAGATTCTCTGGCCTGCCTACTCTAGGCTTGTATTTGTTTGGTCCACTTGTAGAAGACAAATTATGACTTTAGCCTAAGCCAGACAGGAAATGTTTGATGTGTTTTGTTATCGTGAAAGCCGCTGTTTTTGAAAGTGAAACAAAGAGGAGCTTGACCTCTCTCGTGTGTGCCTTTGTTAGCCAGTGGAGGAGAAAAGAAATGCCAAAAAGCCTTCACAGTGAAGAGGACTTTTCCTAAGGGTATAGCAGGGTTAAGTTGGGTGTTTATTTCTGAAATTACTCCATTAACGTTCTTATGCAAATGAAATGTGAATCATTGAAAAAAGAGCCACCATGCCAACTGATTGAAACAAGACAGGACAAGAACTAGCTACTAGCTAGCATAAGGTTGGCCTGTTTGATGAGATAATAACAGCCAAAAGGATGTAGGTCAACTTCTTGAGACCAGCATAACTAGTCTTTACTGGTGTGAAACAACTTAACAGAAGCTGGCAAAAGCTATTTGTCTGCTTTGTGGGTGTTGTTGTGTGATGAGACAAATAGAAACATTTGTCTAACAGAAACAAAAGTAAATGGAACTAATGAAGCATATTCATGTTGGTAACTTAGCTACTGGATCATTCAAAGCAGTTGCATATGTATGATTCACTCAGGAGGGAGCTTTAAACATACTGCCAGATCCCCATCGCTTGTACTGCTGAAACTTTGGATTTGGGCTGCTTATATATACATATATATACATACATATATATATATATATATATATTTGGGAAGTTTTGGAGCATCAGTGAAGGGTGCCGGTACACAGATAAGGCAGGAATATTTGAGTCCTTGATGTCTTACAGACAGTGGGCAACAGCATCCCAATCTGAGATGGGAAGACCTGAACTGGTGAGTGCCTGGGATTCCTCATGGCCATCAGCCTGCAATGCCACACTAGAGGCTAACTCATGGGCTGTGATGGGACATGTTCAAAATAGAACCTCTGTGGGTTTGGCCACTATGAGACATTAAGGGATGAACTCCCATTCACTTTTCTTTACACTCCCTGATGGTGGTAAAGCCACCACTGGATGTCGTGGACTCCTGATCTGGAAACTGAACATATTGGGTTTACCTGGCAGGGTCCTGGGGCCAACAGGTAGGGGTTCAGGGCTATAGGGGCTGGCTTCTGCAAGAAGGTGCTAGAAGCTTCCTCTGTGTCCCACAGTGTCAATGCCAGGCAGCTTCTAGGCAGACCAGTGGCTGGCCAAGGCTGAACTCATCAGCAGTGATGGCAGCACCCCTGGGAAAGCTGACCCCATCAGTGTTGGTGGTAGCACCCCTGGAATGATGTATTTAATAAGAGAAAAATGTTACTGTGCAGAAACAAGTGTGGCCAGAGAAGACCAGAATGAGATTATGTGATAGTGATAACTCTGCAGGCACCTAGGTCAGTGAAGGAGGGGGGATGGAGGTGATCCAGGAACTGGAGCAGAGATGCCCCTGTAGCCCATGCTGAAGACCATGGTGAGCCAGCCCATGGTGGAGCAGATATCCACCTGCCGCCTGTGGAGGATCCTACACCAGAGCAGGGGGATGCCTGAAGGAGGCTCAGACTCTGTGTTAAGCCCATGCTACAGCAGGCTCCTGGCATGACCTGTGAACCTGTGGGCAAAGGAGCCATGCTAGAGCAGGTTTGCTGCCAGAACTTGTGACCCTAGAGGGGACTTACACTGGAGCAGGCTGTGCCTGAAGAATGGCACCCCGTGAGAGGGACCCACGCTGGAGCAGTTTGTGAAGAACTACAATCCATGGGAAGGACTCACACTGGAGAAATTAATGGAAAAGTGTTTCTCATGGGAAGGACACCATGCTGGAACAGGGAAATAAGTCCTCTCCCTGAGGAGGGGGCAATGGTAGAAACAGCGTGTGATGAGTTGACCACAACTCCCATTCCCTGTTCCCCTGCACTGCTGGCAGAAGGTAGAAAGTCAGGAATAAAGTTAAGCCCAGGAAGATGGGAGGAGTGGGGGGGAAATGTGTTTTTAAGATTTGGGTTTAATTCTCATACTACTCTGATATGATTGGTAATAAATTCAGTTAATTTCTCTAAGTTGAGTCTGTTTGCACATGACATTAACTGGTGAATGATCTCTCCCTGTCCTCACCTCAACCAACAAACTTTTCATTGTATTTTCTCTCCTCTGTCCCTCTGAAAACAGGAGTGATAGAGTGGCTTTGGTGGGCACCTGGTGTCCAGCCAGGGTTAACCCACCACAGTGACCCAGGCTTGCAGAGCTACTGAGCCTGAAAGAAGAGCTGGGGATGCAAGCATTTGGCTCCCCAGTTGTGTTTGGCTCACACCTCTCCTGCTCCCATCATCATTTGAGATGGGAATAAGGAAGCTCAGAGTCTATCCCAAAGGCAGGTTGCTGTTGGTTTTAATGGAAACAGGCCCTTTGCAGATCCCAGTGCACAGGCTGGAGGCAGACATCTTTGTTACCGCTGTGCAAGGAGAGACCTCAAGGGCTGGCTTTCCCTCTCATGTGGGGCTGGAGCAGTGAGCAGAGCATAACCAGCTGGGCTGACAATCAGTGCAAGGTCAGGGTGTGGGTGCTTAAACACCCAGTTCCACACACCTGAGACTAAGAAAGCCTTGCTGAAAACAAAGTACACACAATGCCTCAGTGCCCTCTGTTCCTCAGAAAAGAGCTTGCAAACAGCTGTGGAGAGATCACAAAGTCCTCACACTTGAGAAGGAAGATGATTCCTAAGAACACGACCCTGACAGAAGTGCTCCTGGGATCCCTAGAGCCCCAAGGGTGCAAGGGCCAGGGCTGGAGGCTTACACTCAATCTGTCTCAGGGCTTTGGCCACCCACAGCTCCTTCCCCTGCTGCTACAGAAGTCAAGGTTTTGCCACCATATAGTAAACTTGAACGTTTTTAATTTTTGGCTCTTAGCATGTCTGTGAACACAATTTTCCTTGCAGATCACAGGAACAAATTCCAGGTGGATTTAGAAACTACCTTCCAGACTTCACACACTGCCACACTACAATGCTCCAGCCTATCTTATTCCATTTCATTGCATTTAATTGTGACTCCCCAGAGCTTTGGAGCCTGCAAGCCACCTGCTGCAGAGAGGGCTGAGATGCCGCTGACTCCTTTTGCTTTCATTTGAGCCTAGTAGAGCAGACAATAGATGTCTCTTCTCCTTTCGGAAAACTTTTCTGTTCTGCTGTTCCCACTTTCATTCTCTCTCCACACTATTTTCCATGATCACACACACTTCAGCACCTGCCTTTTCCAGCTTTTCATCTGACTTCCCAGTTTGGCTTCCACTTTCAAATCTCTTTGCACACTGTCATCTCATCAGTAGCAGCAGAGTCTCCCCCAGCTGTAGCACATGCTCCAGCCGCTCCACTGACTTTTATCTCCACTTTCTTCTCCTTTTCATCTTTCCTCTGCCCTGAACTCTTGCCAGTATGATCCCTTAAGTGTAGGCTGTCACATACAAAGCTCTGACATTGTCTCTGACCCCGTTTTCTGTTTCTATTAGTATTTTAGAAACAAACTTGGGACTGGCATGTATCACCTTTTGGTTTGTCCTGTTGTAAAGAGATTTTAGCAAAGAGAAAGGGGCAGGTGCTCTGGGGGTTGGAACAGACTCAACACCTATTAGTGTCTGACTCCAGTGGGAATGGAGCTATGAGCTGGCCAGTCAGCCTTGCAACAAGGCTCTTCCTTGCAACAAGACTTTTATACACAAGCCTTATAATTAAAGGCATTCCCCCAAGTACTTTTGCATGAGTATCTCAGGAGAAGAGTAGTTAAAACAAGGCATTAGCTTTCAAAGTAAGTTGTCCACATCTGGTTTTGACTGGATGTCCCATCATGGGAGCTATATTGCCAGAGGACAAGGGTCCTCTTCACTGCCACATTTACTATATTTTACTTACTTGTCTATTTTCCCCTCAGATTTTGCTGTGAAAGCAGCAGTGGCTATCAGAAGTGTCTGCTCTCCCCTGCCAACACCTCCTGACTGCTCAATGGCTTACCACTGAGTTTCATGCATGAGCAATAAGGGCTCAGAGATGGTGTTTTTCATCCAGGTAGGAACTGTGTAAGTTGTGCAGGCTCAGATTTTTTTGGTGATCTGTAGGAAACAAACCCTCCTTGCTGTGTAGCAGAGGTGAATTCCTTCAAGGTTCAGGAAATGTTAAAAAAAATGCTTAAGTCCAGGAGAAAGGCAAAAGGGGGGTATCTGTTAAAGAGGGAGGTAAGTGAAACAGGGATCTTCCTTAGGAGCTCATCTGACCTGAGCACAAACCAGACTGGCGCTATTTCTCTCTATTTCTCTGATGTGTGCACTTCATCAAAAGTTTTGTGTCTTTGCTCATCTGAGTTCAATTAACCTGGAAGTTACATACTCTGCTTGGTACATTTTGGGTGGTGGGCACTCTGTCAGGCTTTGGCATACAAGTGGTGTGTGCTGCCCAGAAACACAGGTGTGAGACAAGGAAGATCAAATGCTAATAGCATAGTGATCCTGCAGCTGTCACTGAGATTTGTGGAGACATTTATGACAACACTATTAATTTTTCCTGTAACAGAAGCAGAAACTCATTCATTTATTCACCTCCCTTTCAAGTAGAAATGTCCTCCTTGCAGCTCAGGTGCAGGGAAATGAAAGGCCCATCTTCCAGCTTAGTCTTATTTTTCAGCATATTTACTACACTGCCTGATTGCAGTGGCAGCACTGGGATGGCAGTCTTGGCTCTTGCCAAGCACAACTTCCTTCTCAGTGTGACTATCAGTCATGTGCCTTCTGCAGCCATTGTACATGCTTTGGGGGATGTTTTGTGGGTTCCCTTAAGCAGCCCTGCTGAAACAAGCCCCTGCCCTGGCAGAGCTCTCCAGAGCCCCAGTGATTGCAATGCCTTTGGGCTCTGGTTTTCATGAGTGGCTAGCACTGGAAGCAGGAGAGGCCATCCAGGAAGTCAGTGTCTATCCTGTGTGTGCTGAGACCCAGCCTGGCCCTGTGGCATGTCCCTGGCTCCAGTATCAGCCCTAAACAATGCGCCAGCACTATGATCACCTGTTGCTCTCTGCTGGTAAAGCTCAGGAAGACCCAGTGACACGATTCTTTTATACTTGCTTCTGGCCTCCCTGTGAAGCATTTTGGATATTCTGCTCAAATGTATTGTTAATGTCAGCAGGTGCCTTTATGTGCCAAAGACAGAGAAAGTGTGAGATGGGGACAGGAGCCCAGGTAGCCTTACCACCTCATGCCCTGAGAGGACACAGGTTTATTATCCACAGCAGCAGGGGCGAGATCTCTCAGGATTTATATGCACAGATAGGCAGATACACACACACACACACACACACACACACACACACACACATAAATACATATATAGCTCATCTGCATGAGTTATGTTCTGTTGTTCCCAAATGAACGCAACAGTTCTCCTCTCCTCCACAATATATATATATTTGGTTTTGCTGCAGCTTCAGGACTCAAGAGAAGGTTTTCCTTTTGCAGGTTTCTGAGTAGGGGTAGAGAAGAGCTTGAGCTACTGTTGACTAGAAACTTTAAGTGGAAATCTTGCATAATTGAGCCTTGCCCTTGTACCTGTTAACAGCATTTGGTGGAAAGGTTATGAAAGTATTCGTGAAACATTTTTATCCATCTAGACAGGATTGTGTGGAAGGACTTTGCTACTTCCCACCATAATGTAATGTCAGTGATGAAAATGTTTTCTCCTGTCTTCTCAAAGGAGGTGTCCTGGGCTGTTGGGAAGGATGGAGTTTGATGGAGTTTGAACTGTCTGATGTTGCCTTCACAGAATTGTGGTGTCCATGACTGCCAAAATGGTCTAATCCTGCTCCTCTGTGTCCCTCTCACTCCTTGGATACTAAACAGAAATGTTATGGCCCTGAATAACAGTGGTGAATGTTAGACCAGCAGTTTTAATGCTGGTATAAGGATTACTACCCAAAAGGCAAAACTAAGAAGAAGATATGAAGAAAACTCCATGTACTTGAAGTAGCCCTCTTTGATCTTAAATGTTTCAGAAAAGGATGTGTGACCCTGAGATCACCTATGGACTCATACTATATTCACCTGAGACATGAGCTTTCAAATCCTTGCCCTGCTACATGATGGCCTTGGTACCTGGCTGACTTCTTTGTGTTTCACTCCCTCCTCGCCTGGGCATGACAGTGATTTCAGACCCCACAGAACACTGTGATGGCAAGAGCATGAAACACCAGCTGCTGTAATGAGGTTTTGAGGTAGATGGTATAGCCTGGAGCAAGGGGCTGTCTCATCACCACAGTCCATTCTAAGGCCTTCTCATCCCAGAGCACCAGAGCTAGAGCAGAGATTCCAAAGATTAGACACTGTGCTGCCAAGGGCATCCTGTGCCTGAAGGCTCCAGCTGCTCTCACTAAGCTGAAACATTAATGCTGGCCTCCTCTTTGCATGGAGCAGCTGCTGTTATGGAGAACTGCAGACAGGCCTGTGCTCTCACAGGTGGCACAGCTGGAGCTGCACCCCATGTCCTTTCTTCAAAGGAACTAGGAGAAATGCAGAGGGCAGTGCAGACCTTTGTTGAAAATTATTCTAATAAGGGGTGGGTAATTTTTGTTTAGATGTAAAATGTTAGATCCTTCAGGAAGATTGCTTTGCAAGCACAGAATTAGACCTAAGGGTAATTTGTTCTCACTGTGTGCCAGAGGAATCCCACTGCCTTCTAAGGCATATCAAGTGCAGATAGGGACGATGCACCCATTTAGCAGAGAGCTGATTTATTCCTTAGACAGTCTTTCCCTTTTGGCATCTACTTGTGCAATCATCAGCTCCTGGCGGAGTTACTATGGTAATAAGAGTATATCATGGGCACTACACTTACTCACTGTCACCTGGGTCACAGGAGAGGAAAAATAGCAGAACAAGCTGCTCAATTTCTTCGTTTTTGACACACCCATGCTAAGAATGTGGGAAAGAACTGGAAAGGACTGGAAGTCCCTACATCTTCCACGCCCTGCTAACCATGTTTCACTTGCAGTGCAGACACAGAGCCAGGCACTCGTTCCTGTGCCCTGGGGGATCTGCCCTCTGCAGCCCGTGCAGCTCTCAAAGACTGATGTGCCCAAAGAGCAGGATGGAACAGTGCCACCAGATTTCTCCAACAGCAAGATGAGGATTTTGCAGTGGCTCTGGGAGCACCAGGGGACAGTACTTCATGCTCAGAGTGCTTCTGATTAATCTGGGAGGGTTTTGAGGGAGAGGAGTTCTGCACCAGAACTGCGAGTGCTGTGTTGCAGGCAGCTGGAGGGGCTCACTGCTCCCCAGTGCAGCAGCTGGGATTGCCCACCTGCCAGCGTGCACCACGGTGGCCCTCACCAAGGGATAAGGAGGTGATGTGGGTGTAAAAAAGATGTGCTGGACTGGTCAGACTCAGAGTCTGGCTGCTCGTGCAGGGACTCTGCCGGGGGCCAAAAGCGAGATGGGGAGCTGGGCTGTGATGCCTGCTATGCAAACACTATCAAGCCTGCCCTTTCTTCTAGGGTCTAGAGACCTTAGAGAAAAATCCTTTCCTTGGTGCAGAAACCCCCATTTCATGGTCCATGGGGTATTAACGGCACCTTGTGCTGTGACTATAAATGCTCACATGGGAGGCAGAGGAAGAGGAGGACTCTGAGGTCCTGGCCCTGCAGCCACAAGCTCTGCTGTTTTCCATCTTCACTGCTTCAGTCAGGCTATTTTTATCACTCGGGCTGAAGTTTTTACTTACTATTTTTATCCTGTGTTACTGATTACTCCTGATTATGAAGGAATTTAAACTTGCTCAACATATGTTAATGATTCTGTGTTACACAGTGTAAATTGGAGGATGGTGTCAGCAGCCAGAGCTTGGGAACAAAATCTGTGTAGGGGACTAGCCCCAGTTTGGCACAGGAGAATAACACATTGTGTTAGGGCCAGGCACTGTCAGTTTTTAGAACATATAAGAGCCTGTGCTGGTTTTATTCTTCCTTTTTACTTGACTGAACACTCAATCAGGAAGAGTTTCTAAGTCACCATCATAAATAGCCAGAAGAGGCAAATCCAACAAGCTGTCAGGACTTATTTTCCCAGAAAGATGAGTACAAAATGCTGTTCTTATTTACATTATTCATGCACATTTTTCTAGTTCTAAAGGATTCACTACTGCATATGATGTACTACTTTCAATCAAATGAACTAATTTCTCAGCAAATTGTTCTACTTTGCCATAATCCACTAGTGGGGTTTTTGCTTGCATCTGTTGGAAATACTATTTAACCAATCTGGAAAAATTTAAGCTACACTGGTCTGGAAGAAAGGAGAATCTTGTGAATTAGTCACACTCAATTATCAAGATGCTGAGGAGCCAGAAGAGACAAGCCTGCATGACCTCCAAGGTGACCTCTGCTCCTACCCTGGAGGGAAAGGAGAGCAATGTTTCCAAAATGAAGAGCCTTTCCTTCACTTGCACCCCTGCGCAAGGCCCTGGCCTACCTAATGAGAGCCCTGCAAGGTCAGCTGGTGTGGCTGGAGCTGCTCTGAGCACCTCAGTGCTGTCCCCTCCAAAGAACCTGAGCTTAGATGCCGAGGCAAACCGAGTGTACTCCACACTTAAAGGACGGTCCAATTTCAGAGAGCAGATGGATGGCAAGCAAGCCCAAAGAAAGGGCTGGAGACAATTTAAGCTGCACCTGCAGACAGCAGTGGATATCTACAAGCTGTCAGTCCTGCCTCAGACAAGCTATCATTTATCCTCCTGTATAAGCACATCTTGCTCTGAAATGTGTAGTTAAGAGAAAGAATTACTACACTAGTAGGGACTGCATTTGCACTTAAATGAATTTTTAAACATCTTCTTTAACCTTCCTGACGGAATAGACATGTCTGCCTGTGGAAAAATTGAAAACCAATAAATAATACATCCACTGAGTACTTCACCTTGGGAAAGGTCACATTTTGAAACGTCTGTCTGTTCATCAAATTAAACTTTCTGTTTGATGGAAGGGAAATTCTTTGGATTCAAGGACCAGTAGCAGAACTGATTGTATGACGGGTCTTGGAGTTAAAACAATAGCATCAAAAGCCAGAGCGGTGCTGCTGGAACAGCCTTCTCCTGCAGGGAACACAGAGTCTTACTGCTTCAATACCCACTCAAAATAATTAATAGCACATCTGTAATATGACACAGTGAGTGAACCTCTTATAAACTCTGAAATTCTTAATGGCTACTATGCTTCAGACTTTGGGACTGGTCTCCATGGGGATTATGGCCCAGGTGTTCCTGCAGAGGTTTGGTGCTGGCAGAGGAAAATCTTGATCTGGTCAGAATGACTGTACTGGGGTAGCCCACATGCTCAGTAAACCTGCTGTCCCTGCCAGGGGCCCCTCCCTGCCCAGCTTAGAGAAAAATGTCATGATACTCTTGTTGGAATTGCTACAACTAAACAGAGATGCCCCGGGCGCTTCCAAAAGCTCAGGACTTGGAGCAGGATGTGCAAGGAAACTGCCTCTGGTCACAATGGACACAGGGGTAACAGGCACCCAAGCTGAAAAAATCACAACTCTGGCACACTTAGAGCAATCGATGATACATGCTTGGGTAACTCTTGTGAGACCAGCAGCACAGCAGAGCTGAGGTGTTCCATGTAAATCCCCTTCTGCCATGCATGGGGGATTCAGGGAAGTTCACAGAGACTGCATTTTCCAGGCTGACAGCCATGGCTCAGCACTACAGGGTGCAGAAATTAGAGACAAAATGGGGAAGGAGCTCGACTGGGCCAAGCTGGAAAGCTTATTTCATGTTCATCATGGCTTAGAAAGCCACTTAATATCTGTGGGAGGCAGAAAGCTGGGTGGGAAGTGGAGGGGGAGGTTTGTGGGGGAGCAGTTCACAGGCATCAGAGCTGCTGGAGTGGCTTGTTGGCCAATGGCAGGGACATGCTGTGGAGAAGTCCTGGTGTGCAGGCTGGGATGAAGCATGGTCTGGGCTTGCCATACAATATGTGGTAGGAGAAGGGAAATTTTGCTTAATTTTCAACTTCGTGGTTAGAACATTAGCCTTTTATTATAGCACAGATTTCTGCATTTCTGCTACTCTTGCCCTGTGTTTTACATGATCTGGGGGCTCTTTACTGGTACCACTGCATTCCCGTAAAGCAGTATTGGGGACATCTCCTGCTGTTACGGGGCATGACAATCTTCTGAAGCAACTTTGCTTTCTGCAAGGCTGCCAGGGTCAGTTTAGGAGCAAGATATGAGAGCTTTTGGTCAAAAGCACTGGACCCATGTCTGCCTGGCTGTGAAATAGTCTTTATCCCTTTGTCCTGCTTTGCTCTTCTTTGCTTGACCTGATTCTATTTGAATGCAGCAGCCCTATGAGCTGCCTCAGTCACATGTGCAAGGACAGATAGACCAGCTTTTCTGGAAAATTAGATACACACACCTATCTGTGTGTGTGTTGAAAATGCAGGCAGAGCCACAAAAGCAATCCTAGGAGTGATTTCATAGTAAGGTGCTGCTGGGTGTTGTACATGGCGGAAACGTATATATTGGAGTCATGCATTTTCTTAGTGCTTCACTTATAGACAGGCCATGATGACCATACATGTTGCATTTCTGCCATACCTGTGTCATAGTAGAAGGCAAAGCTGGAATAACAAGGCCTGTATCAACTCACAGTACAGCCATAAATACTAGGAATGCTTTTGAGGCAAGTTAAAACAAATTAGTAATTATCATGACTGACAGGTACTCTGCAGCAACCAATGAGGTGCCTACCAATGAATACTAAAAATCTCTTAGCAGAGGAGTTACAACTGTGGCTGTCAACGTAGCTATAATTAGGCAGCTCTAAGTGAAATGACTTTTTCTCAGATGTACTCCCTCGAGAATCCAAAGATCTGGATTGTCATACAAAGGAAGGAGATTAAAAGGGGCTGTTTGCTGTTTGTGGTGCAGGGGCTACAGAGGCCAGTTAAAATGGGACCCAGGTGGAGTGGGTACAGATCTAGATCAGGGATCTAGAGCAGGGCTAGTCTGCCCCTCAGTCCAAACTGTCACGCTTTGCATTCCCTTTCTGTCTTCTTTCCTGTGGCCTCTCAGCACCTCACGAGTACCAGAGTTATGCCTCTCAAACCACCAGAAGTATTAATCACTTGAAAGATGAGTTAATAATCTCTGAGTTGTTGAGACATGCTGAAGAACAAGCTGATAAATTTTCATTGCACAGTGGGGAAGTGTTCCTCTGACTGGGATATCAGGTTGATGACAAGTTCAGAAGTCTCTAGGGAAGGAGATGAAGAGACAGAAGTTTTTCTATGTGAGCAGGAACAATCACTTATAAATACAAAACCTCCTGTGGAAAAGTCAAGCAGTGTTAAAAGAGACCCATACCTTCCTACTTAAGGATTAATCTTCGCATAAAGGCTAATTTTTGCTGCACAATTTCTCCAGTGCCTAAAAGAAGCATATCTTTCTTCAGCATCATGCCTTCTATTTTTACAGTTTAGGAAAAAAACCCCAAACCACCCATGAAACATTTGTGGACAGAAATAGCTCTCCAATTATCACCGAGTTCCTGTGTGTTTTTCATGCTGGATATTGCAACCCTGATCTTGGTCTTTACATGGGACACCACTTTTTGCAGTGAGTATGTCAGAAAGAGACTCATCCTTGAGGAAACCACACTGGCCTAAGATGGACTGGGCTGTGACCTTTAATTTGATGAACAGACTGGACTGTGCTTGCTAAGATGAAGCAGCAGCCGTGACAACAGCAACTGAGAAGGATATTAAACTATCATTGATTAAGTCAGCTCCGACTGAAATGCTGAAATCAGCCTGACTCCATCCTGGATGCTGCAGACTAGACTGCATTTCCACAATAATAGAAAACATCACTTTTCAGCCTTGCTTAGTGCTGTTGTCCTGGGAACAGAAAATTTCTACTCATTCCTTAAAATTCTGATCTGTTGACTCATTTTTCAGATGATATGTTAAACCTTTCTGGGTGTGTTGCTGCTGCATCCTGTTTGTGCAGGAGTGATGGGCCGAGTTTTATTTCCTGCTCCCTGTGTGACCATTCTAACAGCAAATGGCCTTGGGTTAAGAAGCAGGATTTTGTGATTCTCGAGATGAGTTGACTCACTGCTTCTAATCTTTGTAAAGGATTCGATCCATAAAGGTTAAGCACCATTCATGAATTTTCCAAGAGATTACAGGTTTACAGGAGTTTGATAGGAAAGATGTGCACTAATGCCTTTACAAATAATTCCATGTTTGGTGAGGGTATGGGTGTTAACATCTTTGAAATGGGTCTTAATATCTCTACCAACTTCAAGCCACAGGCTTGTTACAGAACTCAGACAGTTTTATTCCTGAACTAGACAAATGGGTCTGCACAAGCCTGACCTTCTGATCTTTGGGGGGAAATGACAGGTTCAAGGGAGGAATATGTGGTAGGTGGTTTGGGAAGGCTATACCTTCCTAGTACCTCAGCCAATGGGGAAAGGAAGAGGGCCACATGCAGCTGGGAGTTTAGGATAAAAGGAGGCTGTGCCCTCCAAAACCTCGAGAAAGAAAACCCTGTGGGCATATGCCCCAGCAGACTCTCTCCCTTTATTCAAAGAAAGTTGCAGGACTCCTCTGTCTCCTTTATGGACACTGGCTTTTCATAGTGTGATTTTCCATACAAGTTGATGCTTTACGTGGATCACGTGGGCAGCAGGAGCCCATGGCTGGAAGGTGACTGTGAGGTCACATCTGTCACATCCCTGAAAGGCCATTCCCTCTAAGGGATGTGCCTGCAGTCAGCATTTATGATTCAGGCCATTGACTCTGGGTAGTGCCAGACCTGCCAAGTTGTGTCTTGGCCATCACATTCAGCTGTAGAATCAAAATGCTTGTTTCACATTGAGGAAGACAATGCAAAGCTTGAAGGACTGAATTACCCTAAGGGTAAGTAATTCTAGAATTCAAATTTGCAGGTCTTTTTACTCCTTCCTTTCATGTTTCAAAGAGCCGCCACCCACATGGGATGGCAATATGCTGTCACCATCAGTACACCTGCACAGAGGACAGAAGAAAAGCAGCTCCCTTCTGTGAGTCACCGTGCTCCCATCTGAAACATTCAGTATGAATAGCAAGGAGTCTTGTAAGTATGCCTTTCCTCCATCTGGCAGTTTGATCCATGTTCCCCTGTCATCATTTTTGATGGATTCATTTCACACGTAATGCAAGACTGTCTCACGGGTGTTTAAAAAGCGAGGCAGGTGGTAAAATTCCTGAGCAGAGACCTCCCCCCACCAGTGTCTCTGCTGGCTAGTGTTATCCACTGTGTGCTGGGAGGAGCACCTCACCTCGCAGCAGTCTCCATCCCTAGATTCGCCACGATGGAAACATTTTTGACAATATAAAAGAAAGCATATCCAATGGTGACCACTACCCGAACAAAAGAGAAAGGCTGAGCACTAGCCCGGGTTTTCAAGTGCAAAGCTAGCACCACCCACACTCTCTTGTGAGAGAAAGAGGTGTAAAGGTGACACCAACACTGTTAGGGACAACTACAGTTGAGGGAGAGGTAGAGGTTCATCTTCAAATGAAAAGTGGGAGTACAGCTCTCAGATGAGTCAGTGAGGAAGAGCCCCCGCAGAGGAGTCTCACACCTCTTTACTGCCTTGCAGCGCTGCTTCTTGCTGCCTCTTTGCTCCTGTCCTACTTTCTAGGAAAACTGCAAAAGTTCACTGCATTCTCACAATGCCCCCAACAGCAATTCTGAGCAACCTGCACTACCACAGCACTCATTAAGCCATACATGAGAAATTGAAAGATGACAGACAACACTTTTCGCTCCTCCTTCCATGAGTAAGAGCTGAGCCTGACTTGCATGAGGCAGAGAAGGAGCATATCTGAGAGTTTCTATGAATCTCACAAACAAGTAACAGGAAGAAGGTTTTACATTTCTGTACAGAAAATGGTGGTGCAGAGAGGATAAAGAAGTATTCTGCAAACTCCACTTTAGGCCTTCATTACTGGTCAGAGGACAAGTTCAGTCACCGTGCCACCAATATGTACCCAAAGATGTTTGCATCAACAACAGACCCATCAAGAATACCACTGGAAAACTTGAGAGCCCAGCCATTACATGGCCTGATGGTCCACAACTCTATTACATCCTCTCCTTCTCATAGAGTCAGACCAAAAATTGCAATGTCAACAGCATTTTGGCATCCTTCTTACAGGACCCAACCTGCAGATGTTCATCCTACCGGTGGCAAGACTCGCTTGACCATGTCTCTGTGATCCTTCACAACACTGTGATGGGAAAACAACAGTGAACTGAGTGATTTGTTCTGTTGCATCTCATCCAGTTCACCCTTCCTTTCAGAGAAAGGGTTCTCAAGAAGAGTCTGCCTTCATCTTTTTTATCTTTGCAAATCCTTGACTTACCCTGTACTAGGAGAGAGGACCAATTGGACTGCATTTCCAGGAGAAGACAGTCCTGATCTGTAGCAACCACTTTGAGTTCACAACTCTAATCTGTCTGTATGTTAGATTTTAATCAAACGTTAGACTGAAATAAAGATCTTTAAAAGCTCATGAAAAGAACTGGGTTGCAATTCTTCAAAGTAATATTTTAATAGGCTCCTGTTCTTCCCTCCACTTTATTTGCACTTGCCAATTTTTACCTGAGGAAGCTGTAGAATTGTCAGCACAAAAGGAACTGTACTTCTTACACACTGAACCCGGACTAGTGGGGCCAATTCTTAATGATGGCCACAAGTCAGCATGTTTGCAAGCAGTCCAGAAGCATCATTCACTCATTCAGCTTCCAACACAGGCTGATTTGTAAGGCAACTCATGGCTGATGGGGGAACTTGTGTCACAGACAAGTACCAGTTTACTGCCTGCCAAGGATTCCTAATGTCTAATGTCACCCTGCTATTTATGTATACTGAGCATCAGAACTCTCCGGACATCCTGCTTCTTGGGCACAGGAGTTTCTGGGAGTACGCAGCTGGTATTTCTCAGGCAAAAGAGTAGCAGCTCAGCAAGACTCATTCATTATCAGAAATAACCTTTACAACTAAAACTTCTTTAATAGGCTGACACTGAGAACGTACTCAAGAAGGTACAATATTGAAGCCTGAACTAGAAATAAAGAGGAGATAGCAAGATCTCATTATAAGGGTCTTAATAATAGGGAAACGTCCTTGTTTCTGTAGGACCCTTCACTATGGTATTTATCTCCGAGAAAAACCCAAACCAAAAAACCCCTGATTACAAACACATCAAGCAACATTTTGAAAATGGTCGTTGGACAATACCAAAAGCTCTGATAGTTTCAGAACTTTGTATTTTGAGTTCAAGTTTATTGTTAACCAGACTATGATCCTTTTCAAAAGCTCTTCCTTTGCTACGATACATTTAAAAAGGTGGCAGAGGCCCCCTCAACCTTCACTCTGAAGGTTCTGTGAACCCAGTTCTTCTGGGCATTGTTAATAAATATATTTTTCATTCTTCATCGATGGTTGCAGCTTTCTCTGCCCATGGTGCAGTCTTGAGTTGTTCCTCCTTGAGTACAAGTCTCTTGAACTCACACCAATGAGTTCTGGTTATATATGCCTGGGAATAAGTCAGTACTCTGCTTCAGGAAAACCTTTTTGGATACATAAAGTATCTGTTTGTCTTTTTCACAACCATCCCATCCCTGTCATGATATGATCAATCACTACCCTCATTCCTTCCTTGCTGCAGCCCTCTCAGAGCTATGAGTGGCTTTTCTGGAGCAGATCCTCTTCTGAAGGTCAGACTAATCTGACACAGCTTTAGCTGACTGAACAGTAGGTTTCACATCTACCTTTTGAGTGCATGAGACACCTCCCACAGGAGATCCATGCCAGATAAATTTTCTCAAGTAGTAAGACCGAACTTCCAGAAGTGCTTTTCTTTTTGTATCATTACCAAAGAAGCCTAATTAACTGTTTTTGACATCTAACCTCCAAATAGCTCCTACCTTCATATATGCCTTGTATTCTGCCAAAAAATGCCATCTTATTTGTGCTGCTTTAGGCACCAGTAGTATGCAGTGCTTTTAATATTCCATCCCTCTTTCATGCTGACAAGACTTCAGAACTTTCTCACCTGTGCCATGGTAGTAAATGAAAATCTTTAAGATTATCAGGCACAACACCTTGAGGAATGCCAATATTATTTTCCTTCCCACCCAGAAATCCCTTGACTAAGTTGTCTTGTGCTGGTTCCTTATTCACTTTGATAACCAGTTCTAAGGGTATTTGCCCAGTCTAAGACAAGAATCATTGCAAGCGATCAAATCAACCTGGCTTAGCAAGTTAGCTTGACAGTTCAGCATCCAGGTGAAAAAGTTATGGCTGGGAAATCAATGACAGATACCAGCTGAGTTTGCCCTAACAATTTTAGCTATATAATTTTTTACTTACCTTTAGGTCTTAATTATTCTTTCCTTCAAAAATTGTTCTAAAGTTTGCTCATGATTGTAGAAAGACTGGTAATTCTCTGCCAAGATAATTTCTGTGTTTCTAGTAAGCATGGGTATGACTGTTCTGCTGTCAGATTGCAGCACTCCTAAATTTTAAAATCTGTATTTTATACATCAATTCTTCAAAACCCTTGATGTGGATAAATTGTTTCTTCTCTCAGTCTGCGCACACTAAACGCTGTTAGCTTCTTGACCACTTCACTTATGGTTTTTCCTGTATCTCCACCTTTTTTCCAGCCAGCCACCCTTTATTCTCTGGTGTAGCCAGAGCAGGAAGGGAAGTATTCCTTTGTTGTGTGAATTTACAACAGATACTGCAGGCTCCTTCTGAAAAGATAAACAATGATTGTGCAGAGATAGCATTACATACAAAACTGCCTTCTGCTATTAACTTTTTCACTTACTAAAGCACTGTCATGTTTTACAAATATATAAACCTCTCTATTGATGAACTTTGAGAGAGAACTGAGGAGTCCTGCCAATGTGAGGCTGAAGATGGTACATTAAACTCTAAGGAAGCTACTGGCAAAGTACCTAAGGGCAGGAGTTATGTCAGAGAATAAAGGTAAACTGTAGTTAAAGCCTTAGGCTTAGGCAGAGGCTAAAACACACATGATTTTACCCCCATGGGGCAGCAGGAGCACCAGGAGGACAGTTTAATTTCACTATGGAGTTGCTAATGAAAAGGGTCAGCTTTTGTGCTGGTCAAAGTCAACATCAAAATTCCCTTTGGTTTTATCATCATCCTATGCTTGCAGAGTGTTTTTTGCTTGCTTGGAGCTGAACAGAACTACCTACATGCTCTTTTGCATGGGCATTAGTTCCTGTTGGGTGCAAAGGAAATGGATTGTCACAACTTACCTTGTCCAGGTACTAACTGCACACAGTTCTCCACTTACTGATTGTTCTTACAGACAGTATTTAAGGAACCTGGCAGAGACTGCTAGGGTGAGTGTTCTAGCTGAACTGGAGTTTGTGCTGAAGAGGGGCATTCTTCTGATTGCCTAACAGCGAGGTAGCAGTGATCCCCAACTGCAAGTTCTCTAGCACCCTTGTGTGAAAGTTCTTCCTTTCCTCAAGCAGCACAGGTTTCATGTCAGACGAGCCAGCAGAACCCTGATAATCCATCTGCTGCGAATTTGAAGGAAAATCACATTATCTGGTGAACTATTCAAAGAAAAAATGTAGTTTTAAGTTTGTACCTTAGCTTTATTAACCTTTGGCTGTGTAGGGTGTGTCCTGTGAAGTCTTGTGCATCCAGACCAGCTGGACATCCTCACCGGCGCATTTGGGAATAAAAGCATTTTGCAAAATGTTAAACCTAACTCGGAGGCTCCTAAGAGAGTTCGTTAGTTACAGTGGCAGATTTCCAGTGGCTTGGCACCAGCCCCCCAGAAGTGAGCATGCAGCTGTCCTCCTGAGAGCATTGCTGCCCTCAGCCAGTCATAAAACGACAAGTGCTGTGTAAGGTCACACATGCAGCTTTTCCAGAAGCTTGCTGCCTTTCTCTGCAGTATGCTCTACTGCACTCCTGGGCCCAATTTGCTTAGATGATTGCTTAATGTGCCATGCTCTACAGGGGGTTTGAGACACATAAAAAGAGACTGTGACAGGACCAAATGCATTGTCATCGGTGACCTCCTGTAAGCAGCACACAGGCTGTGGGATGGCAGTGACTCAGCCACCATGCAGCCAGGGGTTACAGCCATCGTGGATCTGCTCTCAAATGTGCCTCTGCAAAGCCTGAGATACTGAACAACAGGTGGGACTCCCAAAGGCACCCAGACTGGGTGCTGGGCGCCCAAGCTGGGCGCTCACAATGGCTGGTGGAGGTTCGGCCTCTCCCACAGGACATCACAGCTTTGGAAGGAGCTCACTTGGCACACCTGTGTGCCTGCTCTGTCAAGTCTCCTTACTAAGATACTCAGCGTATGGAAAGGCCTTCTGAAATAATGGGTAGCAAATGGAAGGGATACTTTTGAAAAGGCTCTCTAAAACTTATTTCAGCTTCTATAAATGAGCAAATATTTTTGATTGTAAAAGTGCTATAAAGAGGCTAATTTTAATGTGATTATGATCACATGGTTCCTGCTCTTGGAATAGTAAGATCATTTAACCATGGAGTATATTTTATACACTAGTTTGGCATGTTTGCAAATTACATAAGGGAGATGTTTTAGCATGTCCTTGTAAGATATGAATGAGGACAGGGTATTTGTAAAGCTAACCTTCTACAACCCTATAGTTGTAATAGTGTCATGTAAATACATTACCTAGTATGAGAAGACAGATTGTTTTGTGCAACTGAGCCACATACATAATTTACAAATGCACATGCAAATTTTATACTTCTAAAAATTTGTAAAAGCACATATTTATGAAAAATAATCTGTCTGTCATTTAGTTACTGCTGTGGTTGTGATACTAGAACCACTAAGGATCTGCCTTTGTTAGGGTAGGATCAAGCTTCTGGTTTATACTGTGAAAGCAAATGATGTGCATAGCTTTAATCACAGTTCTGTCATTTAAAATGATGAACTAAATTAAAGCTCAATTCTATACACCAGGAAATGCTGAAGATACTGTGAGGAACTCTGAATCTGAGGCCCTGACAGGAATGGCTCTCTCACGCTTACACTGTTTATTGGAAGGAATTTCTCTGCACTCTGCAGCTGCCTGATTGATTCTCAGATGGGGGATTCTTTTAATCATGTTCACTTAGCAACAGAAAGGTGCACTTAGATATACATGCTCAACTATAAACATTTTATAGGCGGGTATTGAATATCCTACCAATTTGGCATCTAATCAAGATTTCCTGCCCAGAAACATAACACACTGTAAAACCAGCAAAGTTTTAAGTTCAGAGAAATCTGTGTTTTATGCTGGTTTGCAAACTTATTGAAGCCTGTTAACAGTGTGCAGGAGTTACAGTTGGGGCAGCTTACATCTGGAGCAAAGTGCTTGTCTTGGCTGTATTTTTGGCATAGCCTACATGGCTGTCACAGACAGAGAAGACAGAGAGCAGACCCTTCACACGACATCTGAGAAGTCAACAAATGCATAGTTAGCCAAAAGCGTGAAATATCTGCATGCTAACTTCCAAAGCTAGTAGAACAAATTTCAGCCCAGTAAAAGGAGCATACTGTGCTCAAGAATGACATAATTCAACCTTACCACTTTCATGCCTTGTTTATCACTTATGGTGGAGACAGAATGGAGCTGTTTCTAATTTATATGGCAGCAGTACCCTGAAGCCCCAGCTGAAGGCTGCTTCCACTGGGCTATGAACATTGGTATCTGGTTCCTACCTATGCATGCGCATGACTAGTCAGTTATGTGCTGTTCTGGCTCTTGCTAGCTGCCCTGGTGGGAAGCAAGGTGGAATTCAATGTCTTGCTTTATTAAAAAATCAGAGATCAAAATTGGTGTTTATTTCAGAATTGCCAACCTTTATTTCCAGTTATAATTTCTGTATACGTTGACCTTATTTTGGTTTAGCCTGTCAACTGAGTTTGTAACTGTGGTAATGTGTTAATTAGCTA